>CAKNYM010045325.1:83619-100992 GCA_932195095.1 Andricus curvator
ATATCGGTGGAACCTCCATTCGGTATTCGGTTTTGATTCCTTGGGAATCGAACCGAAGGGCCTATGACAAAGCCACCGAACGCGTCCTCGGGTTGCGTATAGAGGGTCCCTGTACCAAGGGTTTCTGCTGAATATGGTTATAATAATTAATAAGCAGTCGCGGACAATTGTCCAGGGATGGTCCCGAAGGAATAACTCCTAAGCGAAAGCTGAATGGCACCTGGGTGAGGTGTCTCAAACGGTGATCCTGGGATACCGGGCGACCTCTCAGAGTATCAGCCTTATCCTTGCATGCGGGGCTCTACAAGGATGGACTAAACCTTTTCCCTAGCTGCTCGTGGGAACAACAATGACAACACCAAACATAGTTGTAGGAAGTGCGGTTCAAAACAATCGAACGCGCAGGGCTCACGACAATGGGTCGGACAACAATGCCGACTACCCTAGAGTTGGGGGAGCCAATCAAGACGGAGTCAATGCGATTGAGCGGCAGAATCTCATTACTTTTAGGTGGACGGATCGACTCAGGGACGACCTGCTGGAGTGTTATGATACCAGTATGGCCCCTGAACGAACAGGTTACATGGCGCGACTGCATGCTCTTTGGAGAGAGAAACACCCAGAGTTCTCGGATTTTTCGCAAAAACGTCTGCGAAACCGTGCCGAGGACCTCCGGAAAAGGGGTTATTTAAGCGGAGCGCCTACACAACCGCAGCCAGAACAAGCCGGCAACAGAGAAAGAGAGGCGACACTGAGACCAACCTCGAACAGGCATCCAATAGAGGCATAACGATGCTTCAAGACCCGGAGAAACGTCAACATTCAGATTTCTCCCAAGCCCAAAGATCTAACTGAACTGGATGATGAGCTTCGTGGAGATTTTTCCGAAGAATCCGACCTCTGGACTATCAATTGTAATGTGTACAATGCAGCGAGAACTTTGGCAGATGCAAACCGTAAAACGAAACCAACGGTTGATCATAAGACCAAAAGACGAATGCATCAACTTAGCACAAAGATAGGCTGGGCAAGACAGTACGCGTCCCGCATTCACTGCGTGATTGACTACATAACATCTGGCAGGACTTTCACTGCCAAGGTTCGACAGTTCGCGTTAAAAATCAAAAATTGAGCTTTCAGAAACAAGAATCTCAAATCGAGTCAGAGTTCAGGTGAAATCAAATCAATCAAATATTTCCCTTAAATGTACCTATTAATCAAAGATTATTAAATTCAACGTAAACTGTTTGAAACTCCTAGCCTTTCAAGCAAAACGATTGCACTCTCAACAAGACAGATAAATCTTTAGTAAAAAAACACGAATCCTAACAAAAATACATGAATTCTCAACCAAATAAGACCAGAATACCAAAATACACTATATTCCTTGTAATCTGTTGAAAATCGTCAAAATCGTAAAAATCTTTGTTAAAATATTTAAAATAGTTAGAAATGCCATGAATCCTTTGAAATGATTATATGTCCTGCAAAATATCCTAAATCATGTTAAAATTCTTTGTAATCTTTTGAAATCCCTGTAAATTCCTGGATATTCAGTAAAATCCTTAAAAATATGTGAAATTCATTCAAATACCTCAAAATTCCTTAAAATTTTATTTGATTTTATTAATTTCTCAAGTTTGCTAGAAATACTTTAGAATTGATCCTTAAATATTTGGAAATTTCAAAAAACTCTTTAAAGCCCCTTGAAGTTTTCGTGATCTCTTGAGATTCTTTTTAATCTAATAAAATAGCTTTAAATTTTGAAAATCTTCAAATATTTCGAAATCCTACGAAGTTTTTTTAAATTTAAATAATTGGAATATTTTTTCTAGTTCCATCTGGAAACAAAATTTCACCTACGAGGAACTGAATATGGAATAAAATTTAAATGAATTCAAACACGCAGCCACACAAAATAAAAGAACACGTAATTTCTTTGAGACCGTTGTATTCCCATGTATTTCGAAGCGCTTAATCCGAATTTGAGGTGAAAATAGTATCTTATCTATTTAGTTTTAGACATAACCTCAAAAAACGTTATTTTCAAGTGTGACCGTCCGCGAAGAAAGGGACCTAATGTGCAGTAGTTTTGTTTTACAGGTGGAGAGATTAAAGAGGCGGTCCAACAGATGAACTCCATGAGAGGCCTTCACTTTGCAGTTGAATAATAATTCAAATTTTTCATATATAAGAATAATATTTTTCAGTATGAAGGAGCAAATAAAAAACTATCAATAGGTGTAAAACACTAAAAATCGATTTTTTTCGCATTAGGTCTCTTTCTTCACGGACAGTCGCATGTATATGATGGAAAAACTTGGCATCGTTATGGATTCCAAGCCGCTGAATTCAGTGATGAAGTCAGATCAGTTAGATTACTAAAAATGTCGTAACATAACCCTAAAACAAAATTGTTTAAGCAGCCAATTGTAGGTCAGCACCGCATTTCATGAATTTTGAGGCGGCGAACTCCGATTTCAAGTCAGATCAGCATAATAATGAACAGCATACACCAACATATGCCAACGGCCATACCACGCTGAAAAACCCAGTTCTCGTCAGATCACTGAAGTTAAGCAGCGTTGGACGCGGTTAGTACTTGGATGGGTGACCATTCAAGAATACTGACATGAGTGCTGTTGGCACATCGTGGGTGTGGTGAGCCCACACTTGTAATTTTTTATAACTACAAGAAAAACCTAGAAACACTACCCGAATCGGGTAGTGTCACGCCTACCCTGAAAGGGAAATGGTTTAATGGTATATATATATATATATATATATATATATATATATACACGAAGTTTAAAGGCCGTCCTTTTGCACAACACTAACGCCAATGCATCGATCCCAATAGCTCATTCAACACAAATTGAAGAAGTTTATAGTAATATTAAAATCAAATTGGAGGAAGTTAGGTACGAACAACAGGAATGGCGAATTTGTGGATATTTCAAAGTTCTCTAAATGCTTCTGGACAGCAACCAGAAAATATAAAGTATCCTTATTTCTAGTGCTTAAAGGACAGCCGGGATTGTGGAAAATATTGAAATAAAACTGTTTGGCCAAAAAGAATGTCGCTAGAACGAGGATCCAAAAGCGTCATCGATGACCAATTAGTGTAGCCATCAAAAGTCCTCCTTCCACCTCTCCATATTAAGTTGGGTCTCATGAAACAATTCGTAAAAGCACTAGATAAAGAGGGACAATGTTTCAAGTATATAGTATTTCAGTTCCCCTAATTGTCCGATGCTAAACTAAAAAAAGGAGTATTCGATGGGCTTCAAATTCGAGAGCTGTTGAAAGCCGTGGTTTTTTGTAACTAAAATGACTATTACTGAAAAAATAATATGGGTTGATTTCAAAAATGTGTTATATTTCACAATTATGAAAGTTAATAGAACCGCATTGTATCTTCCTTTCAATACAGTCATGTAACAGCGTTATGGAAGTGGTATGCAACACTTATGTAGAAACAATGTAGAACAAGTGTGATAGTCTTGTGAAGTATCTGTTCCATTACTGCATTACATATCTGCAACATTGCAAAATACTTAATTTGCGATAGAACTACACTGTAATATCGACTCATCATGGTTACGTTATCTCACTATGAAACAAGTATAGAAAACTTAGAGTACATTCGTTCCAGAATACGTGTCATACGTAACAGTTCTATCACTCCGTCCCATATCTGTAACATTCAGGAATTATTGAATTGCGATAGAACTAAATTGAAACGACATATCGTAGCGATTAAGTTACGTTGTGACAGAACGAGTATAGAACCATTATAGAACACATGTTCTGGAACACGTGTAACATCCTAGTGACGCAACAGTTCTATAATTGTTACGCTACATAAGTGTAGCAAAGTTATGTATAAATGTGACATGTTTGTTAAGTAACATATACAGAACGTATCCGCTAGGTACTCGGATAACACCGTCTTCACCCGGATGTGTTCCTATAACACGGCCAAGAGTCCATCGCATGGGAGGTAGATTATTATTCTGAATTGTTGAAAGTTGACCGATCTGCATGTCTGCAGTGCGTACCCCAATGCCATTCTTTGCCGACGGTGAACTCATGGAGGTATTCTTTATTCCACAGAGTACAAAAGGGCTGCTTCATTTGTTAGACTTTCTGACAGGACAAAAGTTGCTCAGATGGCATGTCCTTCAATTCATTAACAGATTGCATCGATTTGGTTCTTTGCACCAACAAAGTTGCTACCATTATCAAAATAAAAAAAGAATTTTTTGCATGTCTTAAAAAAACCTGGTTCAAACAAGCTCTACTTAGTGGAGAAAAGCTCTTTTAAATTTAGATCAATTTTTCGGAAGATCCCGCATGAAATAAGTAGGAACTTGCGGATTCACGCTAGAAAATAATTATGCATTTTCTAATTACGTTTCTGACTGTTTTCCGCTGATAATCCAGTAAAAATCTCGGGTGGCATTAGGAGTCGCTTGAGAGCCTATTTCAATTTCTTGTAAATTAATCAATTGCTTCCTGTATTCTAATCAGGTCGTGGCTGCTTTGATGGAGAAAGGCTATTTCCAGCTTATATTCAGTTGGCACAAGAATTGCATAATGATTTTTGGCGCTAATATGACAAGACCAAGTAATACGAGCTGGTCAAATAATTAAGCGATTTCAGATAAGATAGCTCGTTTTGTCCTGGGTGCGCCGATATCCGATTGCTTTACAGTATAAACAAAAGGACTTGGTTTGGGATTCCAATAAACACCGAATATATCTGTAGTATCTCCTAAATTTTAACAATCGTAAGAGTCGTTAGATTCTTCTGATAAAGACATGATAAAAGCGGGTTCATTGGATGCACATTGTCTCGGATTCATCATTGGCCAATCGCATAAGCGATTTCGTTGCTAAAAAAGACAAAGTTTTTAACATGAAAATTTTTAGGGGTAGCCGATAATCTTCTCGCTATACATTTAAAAAAAAAAGTTTAATCGGCTTGATCAAGACTTATTTGCCAATACATTTAATCGATATCTGCAGTTATTGTATACGTATTAGATCGAAAACGGACAAGTAGTGAAAAAACATCATCTATTCTATTCACACGTAGTTTGCCGGTCACGTTTCATAGCCTGTTGGAGTTGTTTCAAGCCCAAATAACGTCATTCCAGCTAATTTCGTCGAAATTATTCTCCCTAACTACTATTGAGTAGACCATAAACGGCCTCAAGGAGATACCAACACTTGGCCCTTTTGGGGTCGTCTCTCCCATAAATCCTGAATATTCTGTGGCTATGAAAAGATTAAAAATAGGATTTGCAGGTATGCAGTCCTGCAAGATAGAGTGCGCATAATTATTTCTTCGATAAGTTAGGGGTTCGGTCAATTCGTGGCACACGATGGGTTTTCATCTTATTAGCGAGGTTATTTCGGAATCGATTTTTAAATCCAGAGAACTATTTTTACCCCCCCTATATTTTCAATAGGAGGGGATGTATTCGTTGTTTTCGATTGTTGGAGTTGTCAAGGTCGGGATTTTATTTCTCACTTTTGACTTTTGTTTAACATTTAGATACTCTGATTGATTTTGGGGAATTTCTGATCAATTTCGTCATTTGACACGGCAGTTCGATCTAGTTGATGACCTTTACTTAGTCCTTCCGAATCTCAGAACCATAACAGATGAGCGGCCTAGGAGTCATCGAACTACTATCGCTCAAATCGCTAATTTTCGAGGGCTCACGTCAACTATATTTTGACCCGAGGCGGAAAGTTCTAATTTATCCGGTTCCTTTTGGAACGTTCCAGTTTCCTGGACCAAAAATGCCCTGTTTACTGGAAACGTATGTCCTAGTGACATTCAAGGGTTCAAGGGCCTTCTTCAACTTCTCAAATATAACCTTATCTACAACATACTATGTTTACGTAAGCTATTTGCAATAGCGCTTTGATCGAGATAGATGATCTTAGGAACAACACGGGGAGGCCTATAAGATTCATCGGGATCAGATGTGGGGAAAGGGGCCTCTATAGGCTTTAAAGACTGTGGTGTCCTACCGCGGGGCCTCGACGCCAGCTGTTCTTTAGTTGGCTTAGATAAGCTTTTTTCAACTTTATTGGTCCTAGTCGATGCATGTTTTATGATTCGCTTACTGCTTGCTACAGAAGCAGTAAACTACTGGATTTTTGTTTTTTTGATGCGTTCCAAAAGCGCCCTCCGTGCCTTCCCAGGGAACTACAGGGTGTCCTATTACCAAAGTGCCAGGTTCTCGCGTGATACTTTGAGAGCGGGTTATGGATAGGACTTTACAACCTGTTAACCTAATATGAATGGGGAGAGTACGAACAGGTTTTGTCTCTCCCAACTCTAGTGAGGCCTCGTTTATGGGTAAAGAGTCTGAAAAGTTTTCTGCTATTTCGAATTCCTGGACTTAATTGGTTTCGGCGGATTCTCCCAAACCATCTGTGGGGTTACAGGTTGGGCTTCCACAGCGCGATTAAGTTAACCCCTCTTAAATTCACAAATATATTGGTAATCTTTGAGTTGAAAGCGCCAGTAAAGCAATTTTGCACCCGATTTGGTAATGTAATTGATCCAGTGCAGTTTCAGATTCACGTTCCTGAGTCTAGAAAAGAGTCTCCTCATCCTAACAACATGTTCTTCAAGCGTTCCAAAATAGACGACAATGTCGTCTAAATGGACAAAAACATCGGTCCCGTGCATCCCATCCGGGACTGTGTTTATTAGGCGTTGAAAAGTAGCCTGAGCATTCTTCATGTCTATCGCATACGCACATTTTTAAAATGGCTTTAGGAGGTGCAGAACGCCGTTTTGTGTCTATCGTTCAAGGGCCTAAAATCTATTACAATTTGCCACTTCTCTTGTCCAGACGCGACAGATTTCTGCAGTACAAGACAGGGTAGTGAATTATGTAGGGATTTGGAATCACCGATGATTCTGGTATCATATTGTTTTCCGGGCTAGTTTATAATCGTATCTGTAGTTTCACGGGCGTGCCGGTATGGCTTTTTTTAATGATATCGGAAAAGTCTTCAGCCCATTCAATCACGTTCTTATGGCGTTATATGCGAGAAGCGAAGATTCTTTACCACTAGCTCTATCTGATCAGAGTGAAAACTACCAAGGTCCTCGTTAGTAGAGTCGTCTGTTCACGAATCAGAACTGCATTCACCTGGAGTGTCACAGTAATCAAAAGGCATGATTTTCTGAGGTGGGATCTCAATGGATATATTGTTTTCCGTAGTATTGATTGCCAGCAAGTGACATACGACCTTGTGATTAATGATGGCGGGCTCACCTACATTTAGTCCTTCAGGAGCTTTTATTCTTAGGTAGGTAGCCCTCGATGATTTCTGGATTACTGACCTCTTTATAGGTTCCAGTAGCCTAGTTCTAGCTCGAATTACTAATACTCTAGAAAAAGGTTTATTCTTGGGTCTTAGTCGCTCAATGGCTTCTTGAAATTCCCTGTCTACGAACGGAAACAGTTTCACAGGTTCAGAAGGAGTAACAAGCATGTTGTGTCTGATGCTTGTTCCTGACGCAAATAAGGACGGCCCACTATTCCATCTGCCGAGATAGTGAAAATGTTTTCAAACACCTGAAATTGGACGGGTACAATGTGTATTTTAACATGAATTATTTCTGAGGTCATTACTGGGTGATTTGTTATACCGGAAATAAGTATTGCATTTTCCGATTCGACCATAAGAGTGATGTGTGGGGAATCAAGTTTAATAAGGTTATCTCCCGATGAAGCATCTACAAGAAGTTTTGTTCTGGGCTTACAGAACTCGGGAAATGTTATATCTACTATGCGGGAGTCTTCTACTTGATTCCTTATACGGTACATTTTTTTTTAGATCTTTACAAAGTGAACGTCTGGATGCATCGAGGCATCCTGGCTCGTCGTCGCATCCGTGCGACAAGTCTGATCTAAGTTGAAATGTCCAAGGCTTTTACTAAGCGATAGTCCTGGTAAGCCGGGTTTTAAGGAAGGACGACTCTGTGTTTTGTTATGAGGATATGTTTTTAGCTATGGTCCTCCGTAAGGGGCCTGATGAAGAGAAAATGGAAAGGTGTAAGGATAAGGGTATAGAAGATAAGTATGATGAGGGAGAAATATCCTAGATACTAAGGAGGATATATTCCGAGGTATCGTGAGACATGTAAGGAACTTGAGGCGGTGGTCCAGGCGCAACCTTAGAAAATTGAGCCTAATCCAGAGCTTCCCTAGATAGACCAGGGGAAAAGGAGGGATAAACGCAGGGAAATCATCGAAATCGTCGAAAATCGTTTTCACATCCGTGCGACAAGTCTGATCTAATTTTGAATGCTCCGTAAGGGGCCTGAGGAAAAGGAAATGAAGAGGCATAAGGATGAGGGTATAGAAGATAAGGGTAAGGCGGAAGAAATATCCTGGATACTAAGGAGGATATTGCGAGGTAACATTAGACATGTAAGGAACTTGAGGTGGTGGTCTTGGCGCAAGCTTAGAAAATTGGGCTTGATTCAGAGCTTTCCTAAATGGACCAGGGGAAATAGGAGGGATAACCGCGGGAAAATGATTTTAGCACATTATCAGTAACTTCTGAATCACTTCATTTCTTGAATCTTAATTAGGATACTTTTCCTCAAGCGACTGTTTTATGCCTGCTAGTCTGATTGCGTCATACACAAATTCACGATTTCCTAGATAAACCATTGAGAGGTCTTTGTAGGGGCCAACCGTTTTCTAAAATCGCAACCAGGTTTCTTACGTTTCCAAATTGTTTATTTGAACTCTTTCTCTCGTGGTACAGGTTAGTTTACTGGGCACGGCTTTAAGAAGCGCGAGCTGAGTTTCTCTTGTTATGGAAGGGGCACCGTTAGCTATATCCTGCATAAAAGCTTTTGATATAGGCGTTTTTTTCTTGAAGGGCCTAATGTGATACGTACTCTGTTGCAGAGTAATCTACTCAATCATAGATACCATCGCTCGAGAGGCTTCCAGCTGGACCAATCAGGAGCGCTGTATAAACAATCGCGCGGACGTGAGCGAGAGTCTAACGTAGTGTGGTGACTGCTGTTCTCCTCTCGCTAACCTCGCCTCGACGCTCGCTGCAATACACTGCGATAGACTCACGCTCGCGTACGCACGACTGTTTATTTCGCGCTCCTAATTGGTCCAGCTTTAATATTTAACAACTCAAAAACTAAAACATCAACTGATTTTTGGAAAAGGAATTTTCCATTTATTGTTATTCAGCTATATAATTCCGGACACTTGAGTCTGGGACTCCCTGTATAGGGTGTAACTCCAAGTATAGACGTTGACATATTATCATAGGTTGCCCCCCCCCCCCTTTCGGTACCTGAACAGGTGCCGAGGTAATTTGGTTGGCTAGGCAGGTTTATGCAAAAGCTTTTAGTTAAACACTTACTCTCCTGTCAGATGAGGCACAGAGAATAAAATGTTCCTTTTCCTCATCAGGCAACAGTTTTAGTTTTCTTCCTTCTGAATTTCTGAATTAAACTCGGTAATTTGAAAACTCGGAACTAATCCCCTTGATTTTCAATTTAATTTGCTTTTAAAAGAGCTGATTCACGTGACTCGAGATTTCTTTGATATAGCACTTTCTGCTTGACTAGTCAAGGAGTCGATAAGGACTGAAAACTCAGCGTTGTTCTTCAGTTGCACAAATTCTAGTTCGGGATCCAAAGGCCGGGGAGCTAGAAAAATCACTCATAGTTTTTAGACGAACTCAAGATTTTTTGGGACCACAAATTCAGATAAAAATTTTCTTTCCTTCTTTTCCCGAACTTGCTCTTCAGCGCGATTTTCATTCTTCGTTTCCGGAACGTGGGCGAAGGTAAATACAATCTGGAAAACCCCGCCTCGTAGGCGCAGGTGAACGAATTTTAATTAACACCACCTCGTGGGCAAAAGTTGCAAGAATTTCAAAAAACCTGCCTCGGGGCGCAGATGAATGTTTTGTTAAGCCCACCTCGAGGGCGAAGGTCAAACATCTAAAAGAACCCGACCTCGAGAGCGAAAGCTCGTTGAAATTGAAATCTTCAATTTTTAACAAAGTATCCAAGTGTTTCAAGTTTGCTTGAAAATTATATGAAAATTTTCCTACTTTTTCGCAAGTAAAAAGGTAGCGTAGCGTATGCAGCGGATGGTTACATCTACCCCACTGCTGCCAACATAGTTAGTTACGAACCATAGATGTTAAAATGATTAGTACACTGTTCACATACCTTTGGTGTAATGCTTGCTTTTTTCTTCTGCCACTCGTGAGCCGTATAGCCCTTCCTTCTCGTGGAGGAAGGGCTTTCGTTTTTTTAACGGACGTCGCGAAGAAGTCGCAAGGACCTTTTAAGGACATGAAAAGATCCAAAGGATGTCCTAAAGACGTCAAGTCATATGACATGGAGGTTTTCGTTTCACTTACTTTTACTGAATCAAGAGGAGTCTTCGCTACTTTTTGTATTTCATTTAAAAGAGATTGAGTTTAATTTTACTTTTCCGGCAAAAGATTCTGTTTCTAAATTACGTCCGTCTTGTCGTCACGTATTCGACCGCCCCGAAAAACGCGTCCGAATAGCCGATTTGCCCGACAAGGCTAAACCACGGACGGCCAGGAAGAAAAAGTTACTATAATTGTGCTTCCAACACTTGGTGGCTTGGTGGCCAGCAAGACGACGGAAATAGAAAACAGAAGACTGAAAAATTAGGAATTCGATGAGTATGAATTTCAGCCTCGAGACTTGTTACCAAGCGCAGTGGCAGGAAATTACCTTTCAAAAATGTATAATTCACTTTAAGAAATGCTTTATTCATTTTCGTATATCATCAATTCGTAGTTATATTTAAATATAATTTTATTGGTATTCCTAGTTTCAATCATTTTTAAAAGTTCAATGCTTCAAGAAAAAGGGTTGAAGTCAGATTTTAATTAGGTTATAATGTAGCAGCCTGGAGTTTACAGGAGGAGGGGATAGTGCGATCGCACTGTGCAGTCGCGTTGACTTGCTTACATGTATATATAGCGAGCGAAGCCCACGGATGTGTCCCATCAATATTATGTGCATTCGTTTCATCTTTTTTTTTCCGCTCTCTCCATTTATTTCCTGTCTCCTGTCTTACTTATAATTTTAAACATTCGGCAGGGAAATTTCTCCCGCTCGCCAGCCTATTGAAGATGATTGTCAGGCAATAATCGTGCTGTTTTCAGCAGACGATTTGTTTTTCGGGTTACGTGGGCTAATTTTAAGAATAATTATTGTTTAAATAAGGCCGCTTGTAACACTACAACTTTCTGCTTCTTCACGTATGGTTCCACTTTATGCTTAACCGTTAGAGAAATGTGGACCACTTTCTTTAATGAAGAGTATCGGTTACTTGTTTTTTAAATGTAAGCGGTTTAGATCCCTTTTTGAGCTCCTAACAGATGTTCTATGTTTCTAATTATTATATCTCACACTTGAAGTATTTGTTTTACCTACATTTTCTTTTTCCTTCTCCACTTATTTCGATATATAAACTCTGCTTTCATGAATAAATAATCAATCATGTTGCAACAGTAGCAAGAAAATGACATTGATTAAAATCCAAAGATATCTCAGGCTATAGGGACAATTATTCAAGACACCAAACAAGAAGACTATTGAGGCTAGTAAAGCAATTCAACATAAGCATATTATTTTTAAACGTGAAAGGGAACAAGCTATTCAAGAAACATGTAAACTGCGATGCTCACCATTGAAGAAAGTGATCAGCATACATAGGAAGGTTAAACTCAAAGTGGAATCATATGTTACTTGTATTATAAGTAGATGAAGAAAAAGAAGAATTTGGTGAACAGGCCAATGCTCTATCTTTGACAGTCAGCAGTAAATATGATGCTGATGATGATAATGATGATGAAGGAGAAAAAGGAGAAGACGAAGATGATGATGATGATGACGATGATAATGAGGAAGATGAGGATGATGATTCTGAAACCGATTTTTCCCCTGAACATGAAGTAGAGGCAGAAGTAACAGCATAAATGGCAGATTACGGAGACTATAAAAATAAATTGGTAGATCGATTGCGGTTACTTTTACGATCTCAAGTAGGTGAAAACAGAAGTAATACACATGAAATCATTTCAGTCGTTAATGAAATAAGAGGGGCTGGCATTATCGAATAATATTTCTATTTATAGCTGATGTTAGTACTTTAACAGTTAGTTTAATTTTTCCAATTGTCGAATATGTATTTGTAATATTTGATTGAAGTCAGTTTAAAAATACTAATAAAATAGATACAATTCCGTGCCAAGTAATCAATAAGTTTACCTGTTATTCAATATTATATAATTCTTTATGTATACTATAATGCTATATGTTAAATAAACCTAATTCATTAAAATGTTCATATGTATTTCTGCACTCCTTTCACCGAAAAATCAGTTGATTTAAACTTCCTAATCATTCGATACCTCCTTCTCCTAATCCCAATTATAATAGTCAACGTGCACAGTGAAATTTATATGTTTTTGATAACTAAATGTATGTTTAAATATATATCTTTTATAATTAAATATTCACCTTGGTCGATTTAATCTAATAAAAAAACAAAATTGTTATTATTGAAAATGACATAATTGACAAATAATTACTTGTTTTCATATGTTCATAACGTTTAATAATTGTTATAACTAGTGAAATGTAGAAAATCTTGAGCTTTCAATTTAACTATAAAAATATATAGTGTTACCGGATATGAGGCCGAGATTGCTTATGCAATGGAATAAGAGACTTTGTGAAAATCTTTTGTGAAGAGTTATGAAAAAAATTATCGATTTTATTATTTAATTAAATAGCTTTTGAAAAATTAAAAATAATATCCAAGTACTCATGTGATGAAAAATTATTTTTTTCCATGTTACTAAAAAAAGGGTGCAAACATCTTGGATTTCCGCCACCCAACAAGAAATACTCAATTTTGCGATTTTGGGCGATTCAAGTTAGCAACTTGTGCAAATTGCTTAAAGTTCCATCTGGCAACCTTGTGGTCCATTAGGATCGAAGAGATTCCTAATCAGAGAGAATGCTCTCCAGACGGTATCAAAACCTGCAAATCTAAATGCAGAAAGTGCTAGGCAACTGTGAGAGGAAAAACGCAACTCACAGTGAAGGACTTGTACTCGCCGATCGTCAAAAAAAGTCTCGATGAATTAATGAAGGAGGAACCAGCTTCAAAATCGTAAATTCAACTTTTAAAGTAATTTCTTTGGGTTTATAAATTTTCTTTCGACGTCCCTGTAGTGAATACAGTAATTATTTACAGATCCAAAGTCCTTCTCATTCAGTTCTGATTTATTCCTGTTTCGTGACAATAATCGTTACCGTTATCATGCGAGCGCTTTGTCAATTTTTTTATGCAGGTAGGAAAAATTTTATTTTTAATTATATTTATTTTGAGTCGTAAGACTTTTCTTTTGACAAAATTTAGTCACTCGTTATACGACAGACTCAATCAAAGACTGAATTTCTACTAGCATTATTAGCGTTTAAAGTTTTGCTTACTTTAAATGAACAATCAGATAATAGATAAATTTACTCAAGATTTTCTTCATCACATTGGGAATTTCCAGGAATCAGCTATCACGAATTTTCGTAAATTTCAGTACGTTAAATTTAATTGCACACAACGTGATATTTTTACAAATTTAATTACATTCAATATTCCAGATTGAATCGTAGATTTCTTGGAGGGCGTTCTAACAAATGACCTTCAGTACAATTATCACATTTGTTTATTCGTATCACTTTTATTTTTCGGAGGCGGGCAGTTGGTAATACAAATTTCATTTGCTTCTATCATATAAGTAGGGGAGGCCGGGGCGAGATGAGCATAGTTATCATTTTCAGTGAAATAGTTGAAACCTATATTAGTTTTTAAAAATGTAAGTGGTTCTATACATTATATGAACCTTCATGTATCAATTTCATAAAAGACGAAGTGTTTCAAAAATAGTAATTGCGATGAAAATATGAAAATTATCATTTGTGCACATGTCTCATCTCGCCCCATGCTCTGGGGCGAGACGAGACACGTATTGGGGCGAGATGAGACACCTCAACTAATTATTAGTTTTTGTTAATAGAAGATAATTTTTCCTTTTTTTCGTACACATAGAAGATTATTTGAAGTATTGTGAGAATGGAAATGAGTATCACGACAAAATATAATTGTTTTACACGATTGAGCAATATGATTATTCGTACCAATTCATGCTCTGTAAAATGTTTAACAAATAATTTTGTAAGGTATAATTAAGTCTGATTATTTAGGTCTTAGGGGAAGGATTTTATAAATGTTTGACAGTATAAATGCATTTAATGGTTAATTAATTCAAATTTTTCCTTTATATAATAACTTTTCTAATTTCAAGTTGAATTAACATTTATTTGAAATTTTTCATTTATAAAATATTTCTGAAATTTTTTAAATATAATTGTTAAACTGTTTATAGAATATACTGAAGAAACAGCTCAAAAAATAAAATGTATAAACAAACCCAATTGCAGGTGCTCTGACACTAGAATTTCTTTATACAACAGATTTTACAATAACTGTCATAGACTCTTCTAACCACAAATGTCAGTTTTTCTTTTGTAAGTTTTCACTATTGCAACTCTGTTTTGAATCTTTATATATTTTCGAAAATTCCACTCAAAACTACTTACATCTTGCAAACAAAAACTTTTCTGCCAGCTCCATAAAGAGGTTATGACAAACATGACAAGAGCGTCTCATCTCACCCCATGAACCCGGCTCATTCCGCCCCAAATCAAAATTATGATTAAAACTTCAATATTACCTGTTTTTATTAATTAATTCTGTATAAATGCGTTAGTACATTCAAGTTCGGTAAATAAACTTCACGACAAACTTTAGTTTAAAAATATTGTCTATTATTTTCAATCATTTCCTTTCGTTCTATGATATCGTAGAATAACAGGATTCAGGTTTTGAAATTTTAATCATTTTTATTTTTACTTTATCTACTCTATTTAATTTTTATCTTTTACCGAGTAATTAGAAAATCATTATTACTATTATTTCCGAAAAGAACAGCAACAAAAATCACATATTTTGAGAGAAAATGCAGTGTTTCATTTGACCCCGTATGCTCATCTCGCCCCGGTCTCCCCTAGCAATTTCACGATGAACATTGCTAAAATTCCAAAAACATCGTAGCAAAGGTCTCAATACCGATTCGATCTTTTGCGGTTAAATGGGTTTGTATTTTAATATGACGGAGCTATACTTTAAAATTTAGTGAAGTTTTTTATTTTTTTTTTTATTTTGTACTTGTTCTCAAGTGAACGCGGTTTTTCATCATCAGCCACGGACTAGGTCAAGTGCCTAATGAGATAAGGATATTAATGAAATGTGTGTGGCAGTGGGGCCAGGTGACAGAAGTCAGACATTACGTGCGCTTGGCGTCATATCGACGCCTCCATTCAACATGAGTCTATCTGCTGACAGCGCCGTGTCTGAGACTATGCGCTGTGTATAAGCATAGGGAATAGTCTCATACTGGGCGCTGTCAGCATATAGACTCATATTGAATGGAGGCGTCGATATATAGAACACTAAAATACTTAGGACGCGCATGAGTGTAAATGAGCTTGCACAGTGGTGAAGTAGTGGGAAGATCTCATGTTAAGAGCGTGCAGAGAGAGAGAGAGAGAGAGAGGGAGAGGTGGAGTATAAAAAAAAAGGTGGAGCGCTGACCTGTATAATACAACTAATTACAACTGTTGCCGACGTCTTCATGCACGATTTTTACAACACCATTTATATCTCAGTGAGAAGGTTTCATGTTTAGTAAAACAAAATTCATCATTTTAAAAACAGCCCACGTATATTAAAATCAATTATATCATACAATACCGTATTATTTTACATTATACTCTATTATATTTGATCATAGAGTATCATTGCATATCACAGCGTATCATAATGTATCATAGTATATTATAATATATCATAGTGTACCATATAGTATCATAGTGTATCATCATATTGTATCATAGTGTAACTTGGTACAACATGCTGTATATCATAGCATAGTGTATCATATTGTATGATACTGTTCCGTATTGCATCGTATTGCAACATATTGTATTATGATGTATCATATTGTATCATATTGCATCATATTGTATGATATAGTGTGACAGTTTATCATATAGTATCATATAATATAATAATATGTATATATATAATCATATAATATCATATATTTATCATATTGTGCTATATTATGTCGTATTGCATCACATTGTATGTAATGTATCGTACTGCATCTTATTGTATGATACTGTATCATATTCTATTATATTATATGATATTGTATCACACTGTATTGTATTGCACCATATTGTATTATGATGTATCATATTGTATCATAATATATCACATCGTGCCATATTGTATCATATTGTGTCGTATTGCATCATATTTCATCATATTGTATCGCATTGCATCATATTGTACGATACTGTATCATATTGTATCATATTACATCATATTGTATTATATAGTGTGAAAGTGTATCATATATTATCGTAGTACATCGTATTGCATGATATTGCATCGTATGATATTACGTTGTATCATATTGTATAATATAATTTGATATTGCACCATACAGTATTATATTACATCATATTGTATCATACTTTATCATATTGTTCTATATTGCAACATATTGTGTCTATTGCATCATATTTCATCATATTATATGATATTGTACTACATTGTGCGGTATTGTATGATATTGTAAGATATTGTATCATATTGTATAATAGTGTATTCTATAGTATGCTATCGTATGATATTGTATCATAGTATTTTACAATCTATCACATTGTATGATTCAGTTTCATGTTTTATTATATTGTATGATAATCCCGAGAGCCGGAGGTAGCGAGAGGGCGGTGAAAAAGAAGGCGGGTAGAGAGGGGGGGAGAGAGTGATAGAAGGGGTTTAGACCCTGCACGGTCGTGCGTCAAGTCGCCCGTTCTTACGGTCGTGCGTTCTTTCAATTCACTCCCATCCCAACGACAACTCACTACCATCCAAAAAAAGTTTCACTTCAAAAATTAATTTAATACGATTATTGAAATCTTTTGCGATAATGTTGGAGTAGGTACACAATTAGGAGCATGGTGCAGTTTAGAGTTTGTCTGTTACTGCTGTTATCCTTACACAGCGGCCGCGAGCGTTGAAGGTGACAACCACTCCATAGGTTTGTAGTCGCTTGCTTCCCGATGGTCTAGGACAGGCCTGCCCAAGTAGGGGAAAACTGCTC
>CAKNYM010045325.1:120992-168145 GCA_932195095.1 Andricus curvator
TTCATTGCATTGGGGAGTTAGCCCAAAGCAACGTGGCTGACTGCAAGTGCCGGAGTTTCATCATAGCCACGGACTAAGTAAAGTGACTGATGAGATGAGGATATTATAAGTTATTTTAAAACGATATTTTAAATCATTTGCGATGATAGTGTAGGTACAAAATTAGGAGAATGATGTAGTTTGCAGATTGTCTTTTACCGCTGTTATCCTTACACTGCGGCCGCGAGTATTGGAGGTGACAACTGTAGCCTCTGGATGCTTTCTTAGAGCTACCGTGTCATTATTGTTATTTTTTTAAAACTTGTTATCGGCTGAATCCAGTTTTCCATCATAGCCACGGACTGAGTCAAGTGACTGATAAGTAAAATTTGTGTCTCGGGCTTAAGATGGTTACTGTTGCATGGGGTTGTCCCGGCATATGTCATCAGTCACGGGCACATTTTTTTAATATACTCAAGTCACCTGATAAGAGCAGTGTGCCTAATTTGACATATTAGGCAAAGCCTGGTTTTTACCCCATCATTTACGGACTTGGTTGCAGCCAAGTGCACGATGGGACGACCTACACCTTAAGGTGTGATCCGAATCGCCAGAGCCTCGGTGACGGTACATTGAAAAATTTGCAGAGGTTCCGGCTCAGGGATCGAACCCCGAACCTCTAACGTGAAGCACGGGCGCCTAACCAACCTTCCACCCACAGGTATACTCATGACCTGTTACTTAGCTGCTAAACACGGTCGCGAAATTCGGCAAGTGCTTAGTAGATTTGCTGGTGTCAGTCGTTGTTTCTCATGGTTGAGCACGTTTATCTGACCAGAGGACATCTAGACGATTTTGTCTGTCTAGGTGGTCAGTCAGAATAGTCCTGTCCCAGTAAAGGAGATGGTTTGCGTTCTCTAGTACTTCAACTGGGCTATATTTGTAATAAGTCTCAAATATCTCTAGCAAGACAGTGTGCATGGCAATTCGTTGGTGAATTATCTAAGCAACACCATTATGTCTGCGCGTATATTCTTGTGAGGCAAGCATCGCACAGCCATCAATAATGTGCTCGATGTTCCTACAGGGATCTCCACAAAGGCGGCATCTGTCAATCACTGCCGCCATACTGAGAATATGTTTTTGGTAATTCCTCGCCTTGATTACCGTATCATGGATGGCAATGACGGATCCTTCCGTCTTTGAAAAGAGTTGCCTTAACCAGAGTGCCTTAACCAGAGGTTTGAAGCATCACTGTCCACGCAAGGTAGATATAATGTTTAAGGGTGTTATTTGTGCAGCTGTTTACGCCGCCATTGAGCAGCTAGCTGTTCACCGTTGATATGTCCAATTTTCTGGCAATTAGCAGCTGCACGTTTTGAGGGGGTATACAAGTCAACTCTATGAATGTAGTCGTAGAGTGAGATGTTATTCCTATTTTTAAAATATTCGTGCAGTTGCGTAACCTGAGAGGCACACAATCGACAAGCATCCATGAATCCTATACTCCCAAGCTTGTCTGACAGAACTATTCCTTCTACAGCCGTTCTCTCATGAAGCATTCGGTGCTCAGACATTTTCACACGGATGATTCGGTTAAATCTCTCGAGGTCAGTCATGCACCAGGAGACCAAACCAAAGCAGTACGTTAGGAGAGGTATGGCATAGGTGTTAATTGCCATTGTGATGTTCTTCGCACTGAGGCCGGATGCTAGAAACAGACTGAGGCGATTTGAAAAAGCATTCTCAAGCATCTTTTTAATTACAGAGTGAAGCGAACACGCTATAATAAATAGTCTTCTGATTCCGACTTTAATTTGAACCCACAACAATCTGGGAGATAAAAATGCATACCATTTGATATGCAGTTTTGCTCACTCATTCATTATTAGAGCGACTCCTTGGCAAGCATGTGCTTTGCTATCAACTCCTGACCGCAGTACAAGTCCGTCCTTTAACTTCCCATTTTCTGTTATTTTACTCTCGCCTCCCTTTTACTTTGTTTCTGGTATACATAAAATGTCTCGCTTCCTTACGTGCATTGTTTCTCGTAATTATCTTTCCTTAATATCATTCACCTCTAACATTTCAAACACCCAGTCTCCATTCATCGTCTGAAACTTTACCTTTGCCTGCACCCGATGCATGCCTTTCGTCAACTGAAGTTTCAATCAATTCATAAAGTGAAGAGTCAGTCCCACCCGACTTTGGTCAATGAGGGGGGGGCAGAACGAAAACCGGAAGATTCATTTTTGGTTTGTGTTGTATACTGAGAAGGGTACCATCTTTCAGCAGAAAAGAGAAAATGTGTAAATTTCACAGAAGTTTACGTAAATTTCCCAAGTTTTATATGTTCCCACCTGCCCATCTTCGGCCTACCTCTAGGCACGTCACCATAAACTGATTATTTTTTAAAATAAATTCGAATGATTAAATCCGTTAAAATTCCATGAAATTTTCTAAAATCCTACAAAATCTTTTAAAATTTTTTTCTGAAAGTCTTTTTAAAATGCCAAAAACTATTAAATCCTGTGAAATCCCTAGAAATCATTTAAAATCTCGTATAGTGCTTTGAAATTTTAATTATTTTCTGGAATTCGTTGATGTTACGAACAAAATTTTTCTTAACTGCACTGAAATCGTCAAAATCCTTTAAAATTTTTTTAAAATCGTAAGAAACCTTTCAACATTTCTTGTCAAAGTCTTTTGAAATGGTCAAAAACTATTAAAAGCCTGTGAAATCCCTAGAAATCATTTTAAATCCTGTATAATATCTTAAAATCGTTAACATTTTCTGAAAATTTTCACAAATGCTAAACAAATTTTTTCTAATCAATAAAATATATTTTTTCTAGTTCTTATTGTAATGTCGTTTCAGAAGAAATACTAATATTAAACTCGTTTAAAAATTTGCTTATTATAGTTTTTCGTAAATTTTTTTTCCGCCTGGGTTATAATGCGATTGAATTGTAATAATGGTTTCTAAGAGAAGTTTATGTACTCTAATATTGTGCATAACTTTATTTGATAGAATACCTAATATTGACAGGATGTTGCACTGGTTTCTCCCAATCCGTATATTCATTGATAATTGTTGCTAAGATTTCAGACTGATGATACGTGTACGTATTGTGAACAAATTCGCGTAACATTTTTATTCTCCTATCTGCCTCAATGCCGTATTGAGCATCATCAGCAGTAAGTGAAAAGTAAGCTTCAGTTCGTACCACGCCGGCCATGAGGTCATATCTGAAAAACAAAGCATTATATAAAGCCATGGAAATAGAAATTACTTGATTATTTATTTTTACAGATAAAAAGTTACTGAGATTTTTCCGTTCAAAATAATTAGGAATGTTCAGAAACTGAAAAATGTACCTGGACAGTTTTGTTATAACGTCTTTTCCTAATAAAATACTGTATAACGTATTTACTGTATCGACTTGAAAATTCGAACTTTTTTCTTTTAACTCTCCAGAGTTTATGGCTACTCCGTCTATACTGGGTCCAAAAGCTGGGGCAAACTTCAGTTCTTGTATTGGAACAGAAAGAAGTGCATCCAATGGAGTATCCCTCAGACACTGAAGAAGAACCTGAGAATCTGTATCAATCTGTAAAGATTGACATATATACACTTTACAATATTATATTGAAATTACTCTCCAAATTTAATCCAAAATTATATGTACAGATATTTTCCTTTTTCTGGAAAACTATTTTCTCAGTAAGACTTTTGACACAGCGGAACACTTCCCGGTTCAGGAGACTTTACAAAGTGCTTTTTCTTTAATTTGTAGACCGTATTTCAGGAAATGTGATGTTAGTTCCTCTATATGACGGATATTTACTGACAAAGAGGTATTATTAACTGGATAAGTGATTTCAAATGAAAGAGCAAAGTGGCAAAATCTTTAACTCGTCAACCCCCACTCTTCCCGCGTTCGGTATAGTCGAGACGCTTTACTCATTCCTGTCGGATCTTAGGTGTTTACGGAATATCTGCAATGATTCATATTCAAAATAATCTAATGATTCCAAATCTGTGTGGTATGTCTCCGCCATACATCAAGTTCTAGAGATATTCGGAATTGATTTTTTTTAAATTAATTCCGACTGATACTTTTCTGTTGCCAATATTTAAATATTTTGTTTTGAATTTTTTTGAATAATTCCAGACTGTATAAAACTCATCTGAACAATTTTGCGCTTCCACGAACAATTATTGCACAGAAGGACGAAACAGGCAAAATAATTGAGAAAATTTTTCGACGTCAAGAACTCGAAAAAAATAATTTTCATAAAAATTATTTCCAATACTTCTAAAACTTTCGTCCAAAGTATACATTTTTTATAGTAAACACTATTCCTCTGAAGTTGAAAATTTCCAAGAAAAATTAACTTTTATAGAAGAAATTCGGATGTGCCCCAATGAATAGTAATTTCTAAAAATAGAATGCAATTCAGGGTCGACAATTTTTTGTATTCATTTATATTTGCTGCTCGAAGACTTACTCGTTTACTTATGCCAATACACAAAATTTTGGAAATTGTTTTGAATAAGAATTGTAGATCTCATCGAGATACATATTTTCAGTTGCAAGCATTTTTCCACGAGTTACATTTTCCGAGAAAATTAGTGATAATTTTGATGAAGTGTATCAAATTTCAGTGCATTATCGGCCATCTTGCAAAGTGGGAACGGGGTAGGGGTTTGACCAACAACATTATTTCTGTGACCAGTCACAGGGATGCTTTTTCGCCCCCACAAGACGTTGGAAAGAAGTAGAGGTTTGAACGACATTATTTCTGTGACTAGTCACGGGCGTGCCTTTCGGCCCACCACGAGACGTCGGAAACAGGTAATAGTTTGATCAACATTATTTCTGTGATCAGTCATATGGATGCCTTCCCACTCCCCACGAGACGTTGAAAAGTGGTAGGGTTTGACTGAATTTATTTATGTGTCCAATCACAGGCGTGCCTACTGGACTCAAGCCTGTTGCACTTAGTAAATTTCAATAGCGATTTTCATAGAAACTATTAATCCAAGAGGAAAGGTATTTGAAATTGAAAATATATATTTTGATTGGATCTACAACTTTTATCTCGAAACTTTTCCTATATTTTCTGTATTCACCGAGATAAATTCAAAAACCATGACTTTTATGAATTTTCCATGGCTTTCACAATAAAAATCAAATATGCGCCAAATTGCACTATTGTTTGAAATGTGTGGAAATATGAAAATGTAAGAACGCTTAAATGTATTTATTGGAAATCAGTTTGCGTATGTGAGTGTGTGCGTGCACTTGTCCGACCATCTTCGTTGACAAGTCAGTGTACGAATTAGCGAGCACCGCGCAGGTCATGATAGGCTCATGAACCTAAGTACAAAAACGCTATTAATTAAAAATCTCGTATTTTGTGAACTTAAAGTGTAACTCGTTAAGAGGATAACAATAAAGTGATCTTTTATATATCTTACTGCCAAATTATAACTATTTTCTTATCAGTTTTTCCCTCTTGAATCCGTGCATGCATAGTTATTAATTAAACGATTTTTATAGACATTTAATAACTAATAAATCTAACATTTTTGGTCCTTCGAGCCGGATACGGGAGTGCAAGGAAAAATTAACTCAAAAAGTGAAAAAATTGGCTTTAAAATCGAGTTAGAAAAGTTTGCCAGGACAAACGGTCGAGAAAACCAGTATGGCGTCGACAGTCGTTACATTTGAATTTTTGGTGTGGAAAATTGTTCTTACGATTTTGTGGCCTTCTTTTTTGGATATAGTGTCATACACTTACTAAGAGAATTTCGAACACTGCAGTGATCGAAAGATTAAGTGCAGAAACACAAGGAAAACCACGACTATGTTTATTGTGAGCTATGATTGCATCTCTCTTCACCGCTTGCTGTTTATCATCCATCTCATTGATACTCAAGGAAACTTTATCTTCAGATGCTTCTATTATTTCAGTCCAATCAGCTGTTAATAGCTGTCTTTTCACTTCTTCGTGTTCATATAAAGAATTAAAGCCTCAGTTTGCAACAAAGAGTATGTACAAGGCAAGTCTTATTGTATAAACACGTAAGGTTGCTTTACTTATTCGCTTATATTTATGTTTTGACAGCATCAGTATTACTATAATACAAAAGTCGCACACCATATCTTTTACCTTTATGACTGCTTGTACGCCAAAGGATTATTGTTTACTTGAATGTTTAACAACTCAGCTGAATATTTTCTCTTCAGCTGAACTCGAATTTTTATACTTATTTCTAGCTTATTACTGCTAGTGGAATGGAAGCTTCTAATGTGACCCCTAAGGGTTTACATTTTTCTTGTATCTCTTCCCTATTCCTTTACACACCCCCCACACACTTAAATGGTGGTGGGAGGAGGACCTACAGTTCACGGTGGGTTCCGAGCCACCAAGAGCAACAGCTTTAAGTACTTAGAGAACCTTTTTCTCAAGAGGTGCCGGTCCCACGACTGTCCGGAGACGAACAACTCCCTTGCTAGGCAAGTGTTCACCGCATGGGCCGCCGAGGCTCTTCCGGAGTGCGAGGCGGGAATCAAACCCGCAAGCCGACAGAGTGGGTCCAAAGCCTACGCCTTAACACCCACGACCATCGTCACACTATATTATTGCTAGTGTCTTTGCGACATATTTTTTCAAATCATTATATCTAAAATGGAAGCATTATATATCGAGCTTGTTTCATTTTACTAAGGTATTATGCGTACAAAAATTAATTTAAAGAAACTAGCACTCGATAATCGAAACAAAATAACTGTTAGAGGTCGTTTGGACTTGCTAAATGAAAAATGGTATCGATGCTTAGAACTAGACTTACTGGCTAGAGCGCTCTATACTTCGCAAGAGAAAAAGGCAATAGAATATTTTACTGAAAGTCAATTTTTACAAATTGAAGAGGCTTATCTTGCAGCTCTCGATTATTTCAATTTAAAATTGCATACTTTTGTGTCAAATGTTTCGGCAACAGCTAATCAATCAACGCAAAAAAACGTGATTCTACAAGATTCTACTATTCCCAGGTTACCTAAAATTACGTTGCCTGATTGCCCATTTGCAAGCAATCGCGTCTATTCCGAATGTCTCAAATAATGCTGTAGTCGAATTGAGGGTGTTACGCGATACTACAAATGAAGCTTCAGCATTCTTAAAGAATTTAAATCGACAAACTCAGCACTGGGATGTTGTTATGGTTTTTTAGATAACGCGTAAATTATATATGTCATCTGTGAAGGAATGAGAGATGCATTGGGGATCTGATACTAACTATCCTATTTTCAAAAATTAGATGATTTTTTAGCAACACGCATTCGCACTTTAGAAGCGATTCAGCTACTAAAATCTAATCTCTCGGAAAAAGGTAAGAATAATAAAGGGCAATCAGTTACAGGTCACAATGCCTCTACCAACTCTAAATGTTTAATATGCAGAGTCATTATTTATTTGAATGCAAACAATTTAGAGAATTATCGATTGACCAACGCAAGGAACTTGCTTTGCGACACAACTGGTGTTTAAATAGCCTAACGCCATTCCATAAACCATTTAATTGTTCCAGCAAGTATACATGTGGTAAGTGCCATCGTAAACATGACACGTTGCTACATTTTGAATTGTATTCTAATCCAAACGCTACTTCCACAATTCCGGCGTTGACTACACCTGACAGGCTCGCGATCAGTTCTCAAGCGGCCGGAACTAGCAATTCGGAAGTAATAATAAATGAGGAATCCGATATCCCTCCCACCATATCAATAAAGGGAGTCCTTCATTCAAATGCAATAGGCTCTATTAACAATGACGCCAACGTTTATTTCGAAACAATAAACGCGATCTTTCACGCCCTACTTTACCAGCAACCGCCGTAATTAATGAACGAGCTGATAATGACCGGGTTTAGAATTTAAGAGTTCTCCTAGATCAGGGTTCAGAGTGTTTTTTTGTATCTGAAATAATAATAAAAATTTTGAATCCAAAGTATCAAAGGGTTAATGCACTAGTTTACGGTGTAGGAGGTGAGGTGATAGGTGCTGCAAAACATATAGCTCAAATATTGAGAAAGAATTAAGAGAGCTTTCGTTAGCAGATCCTGATCCATTTAGCTCAGAAAGTATAGATATTATTTTAGGAGCAGATATCTTTGGATCCTGAATCTTATCAGGACTGAGAAAAGGTGCGTTAGGTTCTCTGACAGCTCAAGATACCATTTTCGGATGGATCCTCTCTGGGGCCGAGGAAGTTCTTCATGACGACATGCTGAGATTATGGGAGATGGAGGAACCTGCAACCAGATCACTTTAGACCTCTGATGAGATGAATTGTGAGCAGCATTTCTTATCGACTCATCAACTTTTACTATCGGGAAGGTATATGGTACGTTTCCCTTTTAGGCACGGCCCTCCAATAGATATTGTTAATTATTTGAATAGAGCAAAATAAGTCTTAAAAAGAGTTTATGTTCATTTGCTTGAGGATTCCTCTTTGTACTCTGAATATTCTGAATTTCTAACTGAATATGAACAGTTAGGGCACATGGGACGCGTTCAGGAGTTTTCTGATATTGATACTTCTCAAACAATTTATTTACCTCATTACCCTATTGTTAAGAATAGTAGTTCTACTAATCGTCTTAGTAGAGTATTTAATGCTTCGAGTCTAACTTCCAATAATACGTCTTTAAATTCGCATCTTCATCTAGGTCCTAAAATTCTTACGGATATATTCTCTATTATATCACGCTGGCGTTGTCACCGCTTTCTCTTCGTAGCAGATGTAGAAAAATTTTCAGACAGATTTTGATCGACCCTCGTGAAAGGAAATATCCACGTATAGTTTGGTATTCTACTAAACAAAAGCTTGAAGCTTGGGATTTAAATACGGTCACATACGGCACAGCTTGTGCCCCTTAAATAGCTAATCGAGTCATCAAACAGTTAGCAACTGATAAGGGTTCTGAATTTCCTGCAGCCGAATCAGTTCTTGAAAATAATGTTTATGTAGATGATGTATTTTTTGGCGCTGATGAAATAGACGAAGCTCGAGAATTAAGAACACAAGTTATTCAACTATTCAAACAGGGGTGTTTCTATCTAAGGAAATGGGCAAGTAATAATGATTTACTATTATCAGACTGTCCATTAGAAACTCATGAGAGAGCGTTTGATTTTTACATAGATGAGGAGATCAAATAAAAAGTTTTAGGTTTGAAATGTGATCCTACATCTGATGTTTCATAATTTAAAGTAGAGTCGCGACCTATGGAATCTCCGACTGAACGCCTAATTCTTTCTGTTATAGAAAAGTTATATGATCCACTTGGCTGGCCATCTCTGATAGTAATAATCGATAAGCGCCTAATGCAACAGCGATGGTTTCAAAAACTTCAGTGGGATGAGCCGTTACCCGTAGACTTAGGGACCATTGGTCCAAATATTATAAGAGTCTTACTGAACTTAAAGCTATTCAGATACAGCGATGGACTGGTCAAAGCGCTCACATTTTAGTTTGCGAACTGCATGGCTTTTCTGACGCTTCGAGCAGAGCCTATGCAGCAGCCGTGTACCTCTGCATTATTCAGGAGGACGGAACTGCACAAGTTACCTTATTGACTGCCAAGTCTAGGGTGGCTCGTATTCTTCCGGCAACCATATCTAGACTTGAATTATGCGGAGCTCAATATTAGCTAAGATTTTGCATTTCATCATTACAATGATGGGTCTTGAAAATATCCAACTTTACTGCCACACAGATGCTTCAGTGGGTTTAGCTTGGCTTACTAAGCAACCGTCTACCTGGCTTATTTTTGTATCCAATCAAGTAGCTCACATTCATGAGCTCATTCCAAATTCCAAGTGGAGACATGTTTCCACCACGGACAATCCTGCTGATTATGCTTCCAGGGGTCTTTTCCCAGAGGATTTAAAGGATCATCCCCTATGGTGGCGTGGCCCACACTGGCTAGGCAAACATTCTACGAGTTGGACAGAATCACGGCCTGATTTGTCTCCAGATGTTGACCTTGAGTGGAGTAAAATATCTACTCACCATGCAATAAAGCAAGCTGAGCGACCCTTCCATTTGGCTGATAGGTTACCGTCTTGGCCAAAATTGTTAAAAGTGACTGCTTATTGTACTCGATTTGTCACGGCCTTCCTAATCAAGGTTGGAAAGAAGTCTTTGAACCTGAGTTGCTCGCTCTTGAACGCTACGATCAAATAAAATTAAGTTCGTCACTAAATACATTGCACCCGTTTCTAGATGAGTCTGGTGTAATGCATTTAGGAGGACGTTTATATAATGCTCGAATTAATTACAATAAGAAGCATCCTATTATTTTACCACGTCTTCGGATAAGTGAGTTTATTGCTGAACATTTTCACTCTAGGTCACTTCATGGCGGTACACAGCTTACCTTACGTACGCTACGCCAATGATTTTGGGAGCTTGTTCGCTCGTCACGCATACTGGGGTCGACTACGCAGGTCCTTTCAACGTACGCGTATCTCCGGATAGAGGGCAAAAAAGCTACAAGGGTTACTTCGTCTTATTCGTTTGCTGCGTAACTCGAGCCATACATTTGAAGCTTGTTTCAGATTATACTTCTCATGCTTTTTTAGCCACTTACCATCGCTTTTGGAATCGCCGTGAATTACCAGCTCACATTTACAGTGACAATGGTACGAGATTACAGGGAGCTGAAAAAGAGTCAGTCTGACACTGTCATCCGTCAACGACTCATTAATGTTTTGTCCTTCTTTCATATTTCAAGTTTTGTTTTATTTTAAACATTTTATAAGCGGTTGATATCTTTACTACTTTAACTTTTTAAGTGGATCTTCTTTTTGTATAATTTCTTTGATGGTTTTTTACGATCACAAAATCAGCAATAAATGTTTTGACTGATGAGAGCTGACATAGCAGCCGAAACGTATCGATCAAAAAAAAAATTTTATTTACTTTGATGAATTTTTATTGCTTTTGCCTGTTATTGGAGACTAGCTTCAAGCATCACTTTTGCCGAATAATGGAGTCTAGAACTCTCAATTTTGAAGAGTTTTATCACACTTTTACGAGAATTGAGGCAGCTCTCAATTCACGTCCAATAGGGCCGTTATCAGATGATAGTGAGGATTTCACGTATATAACACCACGGCGTTTTATGATTGGCGCACTATCGAGTCCCCCTAAAAAATCAGTTGAATTTGTATCGGAGAACCGACTATCTAGTTGGCAGATCATTCAACATATAGAGGAGATTTTTCGGCGACGCTGGGCTGTGCAATATTTGCATTCTTTACAGCGCCGATACAAGTGGACACGTGAACAATCTAACCTCAAAATCGGTGACTTAGTTTTAATGCGCAATGACGGTCTCCCTCCAACAAAATGGTCGCTCGGTCGCGTAATCAAACGCCATCCAGGTAAAGATGGCTTAGTTCGCTAAGTTCGTATTAAAACGGCCACTTCGGAATTCCACCGACTGACTGTTAAGCTTTGTTTGTTGCCTCTTTCAACTAAAGCCTCTACTGAATTGTGCAATTTGAATAAAACTGAGAAAAAATATCAGATAGCATAGTGTCTGTCTTGTCAAGGCACTTGCTTATAACTGAGGGTTAATTCAGTCATACTTGTACTTTATACCAATTTATTTAGTATGAAGAGAGTTTTTTTTCCTATTGTTACTCGCATTCAAAATTACTTCTCATGACTGGCGGTGAAACTGAATTTCAGCAGCGACAGAAGGTCAATTTTATTCTTGCTTATGACTATTCTTACTTCAAGACTATTCGTCATTGTCGGCGGTAGCCCAATCAATAACAAGCGTTAACTAATTATTTTTCATACTGTGATTTACCAACTTCGCCCATGAAATCTTTCTTGTTTCTTCTCGTGATGCACATGCACACGAAGCGGGCGGTATGTTTGGAATGTGTGGAAATATGAAAATGTAAGAACGCTTGAATGTATTCATTCGCAATTAGTTTGCGTAGATATGTGTGTATGTGTGAACTTGTCCGACCATCTTCGTTGGCAAGTCAGTGTACAAATGAACCAGCACCGCGCAGGTCATGATGGGCTCATGAGCCTAAGTACAAAAACGTTATTAATTAAAAATCTCGCCTGTGTGAAACTTTTGTGAACTTAAAGTGCAAACTGGTTAAAGGACAACAATGAAGTGATCTTTTATATATCTTACTGCCAAATTATAACTGTTTTCTCTGCAGTTTTCCCTCTCGAATCCGTGGATCCATAGTCATTAAGTAGATGATTTGCATAGACATTTGATAAATAATAATGCTAACAACTATGATTTTCATAATCAGCGCTTTAAAATATATAGATATGCGGAGTTTAAAATGATTCAGGGGTGTGCGCTTTTCAAAATTGCACCCGAAATAATGAGGCATCAATAACACAGGACCACAAAAAATGAGTGGAGGGTTCCCTAAACCAGACCAAGTGGATTATATGTTTTTTGGGTCGATGAAACCGAATCCGACCCCTGTTTTGCGCAATAACGTCAGCTTTTTGTTTTATCGTCAAAAACAGCTTGGACGTATAAAACCCAACAATATCAACCCTTAAGCCATATAACACTATACCTTCAAAGCTCAATAACCTCGAGATCGATAACCTATAACCCTAAAACCCATAAACTTAAAATTTATTACCTTAAAACTCATAAATCTCAAATCCCAATAAACTACAAACCCAAAATGCAACAACAAAAAAATACACGCAAACTTCAAACCTCAATTTTGGAGAGTTTTAGCTCTATAATTTGATACGTCCATCACTTCATAAAAATACAAAACCCATGAGCTCCATAATCCTGAAGTCCCATAACCCTATAATCCCAACAACCTATAACCCCAGTAATCCAACACCACATAGCCATATAAACCCAAAACCTCATAATCCTACAACTCTTAAATGCGACAAAAAATGCTTTTAGGCGGACAGTTAAAACTCCACAACACCGCGTGTGACAGTTTTGCCGTGTGTCGGCATCCAGAGCACCTCCACGCGGAGACGGTGGGCAATGAAGCTGTTCCGCGATCCGGCAAGGTCCCTGGATCATGGGGCTCGTGACGTCATGGTCATAAAGCTTTTCGCTTTTAATTATATTAATTTGTTTTTGTTGATACAATATAAGTGTAAAAACAAAATGAAATTTTAAAAAACTCTTAGAGTTACGTGGTTTCATTAGGAAAAATAAGAAGAGCTAGGAAGAATGTTTAGTCACAGTGGAAAGAAGCTTGAATATTATTGAAACAGATGCCTCGCGATGGAGTGTGAATTTAATCAACCACGCTGAAGAACGTTCCGACCGATCGCACTGTAGTCTCAGGCATTTGTTTTTCTTCAGTGTAGTTGACTTCATTCTCACTCCATCGCGAGGCATTTGTTTCCCTGATATTCACGCTTCTTTCCTGTATGTCGGAAAACTCTTCATAGCGCTTTCAACCTCCGACAACGATATAATTATATTCAGTGATATATTTAATTAGAATATTTTGATTTTTCGCACTTTTATGACCAGCGTAGTAATAAAAAAGGTTAGTTTCTTGGTGAAAAAGAGACAGAGAGACGTATACCGACAAATACCGATTTTTGTTAACACTATCCTCACTACTTTCACCGACTCATACCGACTTTATACGCAGCGGATCTGGCAGCACTGGTCGTGGTCGGCACACGGAAAAGTACGATACAGGGAGTTGTAACCCCAGTATCGGCCTGCAGGCATCTTCATCAAACGACCACAGCTCTAAATCGGTGGGTAAGTTGGCCTTTGAAGAGTATAGTGTTATAAGAAAGACATCATGCAATAATTGCGTAGACTCTTTCTGCGTTGTTTGTGGAGAATATGTTGTGAGTAAACTTAGAAAGATATTCACAGATGTACTTCAAAATAAGTACCAGGACTTTTTTGGTATAGAACTAGTGAATTTTCAATCATTGGACTCCAAAAAAATATGCTTAAGATACTCCTTGCAACTTAATAAACAAAAGAAACGGACATTTGCTTCTCCAATGATCTGGCGGGAACCAAAAAATCATGAGAAGGATTCCTATTTTTGTTTAACGAAAGTTTTTGGGCACAACCGAAAAACAAAATGTTCGATTACTTATGCAGCTGTTGAATCTGTAATTTGTCCTACCATTCTTGAAGCTGAAGGGAGTAACAAAAGTAATATTACTAGCGACGAATATAAAAGTGCAATGAGAATGTCAGATATCGAAGCTGATGAAGTCGCTGAGGATATACAGATGAACGATGAAACATCAGAAGAATCAGAAGACGAGACTGATAAAAATCCCAATGGGTCCGCTCAAGAAGAGCTTAATGACTTGGTCCGAGATGCTGGACTTTCGAAAGAAATTTCTGAACTAATGGCGTCAAGATTAAAAGAGAAACATTGCCTAGCTCCAGGAATTCGTATAACTTTTTATCGCGAAAGAGATATCCAATTTAGATAATATTTTACAGGCGTGAAAAAATTAGTTTACTGTAACAATATTAAAGGACTAATGAATAAGTATAATGTTTCTTATGATGCTAATGACTGGCGTCTATTCCTAGATTCTTCAACACGTAGTTTAAAAGCAGTCTTGCTACATAATGGCAACCACCTTGTTCCGCTACCTGTTGGTCATTCGGTCGTGTTATGTGAGGAGTACCACAACCTTTGCTTCGTACTCAAAAAATTAGATTACGCTAAACATAAGTAGAAAATATGTAGAGATTTAAAAATAATGACAATTTTATTAGGTCAACAAAGTGGTTTGACTAAACATTCATGTTTTATATGTGAATGGGACAGTCGAGCTTGTGCCGAACATTATGTGAAAAAGGATTGGACAAGTAAAAACAATTTAACTCCAGGATCTAAAAATATCATAAAACAGAGTTTAATAGCAACAGATAAAGTAATCCTTCCATCATTACATATAAAGCTGGGACTTGTAAAACAATTCGTCAAAGCAATGAATAAGACGGAGAGCAAAGCTTTTATGTACATGTTTGAAAAGTTTTCTAAACTGTCTGATGCGAAAATAAGAGAAGGTGTTTTTGATGGACCACACATTAGAGAACTTTTGGAAGACAATGAATTCCAAAAAAGAATGCATAAGATCGAGAAAGCAGCTTGGCAAAGTTTTAGAGACGTTACGAAAAAATTTCTAGGAAATAGGAAAGATCCTAATTACGTGACTATAGTTGAAAATATGGTACAAAATTTCAAAAATATGGCATGCCTAATGAATCTAAAGCTGCACTTTCTTCATTCTCACATTGAGTACTTTCCTGAAAATTCAGGCGATTTCAGTGAAGAGCAGGGTGAAAGATTCCACCAGGATTTAAAAGATATTGAAAAGAGATATCAGGGTGTTTGATATAGCCATATGTTGGCAGACTACTGTTGGTCTTTGAAGAGAGACACGTCAAACCAACTCAAAAGAAAAGCACTACAAAGGTAATTTACAAATAAACGAACGCTTTATCACTCTAAAACTGAAAACACATAAAAAGGCTACTTACAAAGTTGTAAAGATCTTTGAGAATTGCGAGAGGCGAGGGGACTCACGTAAATCAAGCACCCCAAAGGGAACAGAAGCCTGTTACGTCCACGTCGTTGTTTCTGGGTATCACTAAATGTAGGTTATTACGATGCAGGAAATCTTGAAATTATTGAATATTCGAATTTTAGTTTTGGAGACACAAAGTTTATGTGAAATAAGATTAAATATATCTGGCTCGAACTTTCTGCAAAACAAGAATTAAGGCTCGAACATAATTTTCGATTGTAGCTTTCTGAGATTACAGGCTTTTGAAGACTCACTTGTAAGTATTTTTATTGCTACGGTTGAGCGGCTATAATATTCTGGAGTTTCTGGGTTATACAGCTATGGGGTTTTGGGGTTATAGGATTATGGACTTTTGGAGTTTTGAGGTGTTAGGTTGTATGGAGTTATGAAATTTAATTCTGCATGATTTGGAGTTATATTGTGACAAGCAATTTTCTTATGATACACTTCAGGGTTATGGAGATTATGGATTTTGAGGTTATGAAGTGATGGACCTATGAAATTATAAAGCTAAAACTCTCCGATATTGAGGTTTGAAATTTTCGTGTAAGTTTTTTTGTTTTATTGCTGCATTTTGGGTTTGTAGTTTATTGGGATTTGAGATTTATGAGTTTTGAGGTTATAAATTTTGAGCTTATGGGTTTCAGGGTTATAGGTTATCGATCTGAAGGTTATTGAGTTTGGTGGTATAGGGTTATATGGCTTTGAAGGTATAGAGTTATATATAATGTTTTAGCTCATACCCTCACAACACTGTTCTACTACGAGATCCAATATTATATATGCAGGCATATGCAGGTCTGCTTATGCCGCTCGAAAAAGGGAGATTTTACGCTCAATCGGCAAGCAGTAGAACACGCTCATTATGTGCGGCTACCATGAAAAATTGGCTTATTCAAAAATATGAACTAATATGAGCTTTCAAAGTGTAACTGTTTACTTATGATCCTATGCGTAATAGAAAGTTGGGCCGAAGCTTAACTTATTTTGGATATTATTAGAAATTTAGTCATTCAATTCAATTTATGTTATCTGTAGTCGTTTAAAAATTATTAGCGTCTATGTTTTTTAGAGTCGGACCATCTCAGAGCCCATAAGCGTAAACGCAAAATAATAACACTTGCAAAGATGTATCACCCTGGCACAGCATCTATCACGTTTCTACACCTCTGAATTGACTCTAATTGACGTAGAAAATGTTTTTAATTATTTTGCCTATTTTGTCCTTTTGTGCAACAAAGTTCGTGCGAGCGCAACATTCCTCAAATGAGTTTTATTTGGCCCGGACTTATCTGAACAAATTTCAAACAAAATATTCAAATATTTTTCTCTGAAAATTGCCAATCGGGATTAACAGAAAAAAGATTAATTACTAATATCTCAAGAACTTGATACGTGCCGAGGCGTACCACACAGATTCAGAATCAGAAGATCATTCTGCATAAGAATCATTGCAGATATTTCGTGGACACCTAAAATCCGACAAGAATGGGTATGACGTCTCAACTAATATCGGGGCAAAAAGTCCTGACGCCTGTCTTGACTATCGCAGAAAATGTGTGAATAAGCAGGAGAAATAACCCTCCACTTCCAATACTTCGAATTAGAATTTCTTCGCGAGTGAAAAAATTTGTATCAGAGATTCAAAAAAATTCATGTATAGATGGCAATTTTTTAAATCTATTTATTATTTTAATCAGTTGAGCTAAAAATATAAAAAATAATTATCTCGGCTCTGGATAGAGATGTCAACCAGAAATATACCTTGAAAGAAGTCCCATTTGACGGCGCGTTCCATCGTCAGTGTAGTCTTGTCCTGTCGCTAGTCGGTACAACCTAGTTATAAATGTGTCTATCACCGTGCCTCCAAATAGTACTCTCTACCCTATCCTGGAACCGTATCCCGGAACAGGACAACCAACCATCTTCAACGTCCCTTATCCGGGTCACCGCCACAACAGTATCTCCCGCGCCCCTCACGAGGAGAACCCTGATCGCAAGCACTATGCCGCAGGCTGGTCATCACCACCGATTAATGTAAGTGGAAATAAACGACTCCTTATTTCAAATAGGCTTCTAATTATTGTGTGTTACCCTGATTCTCGGTAATCCAGTTCCTAATTTCTCTCCTCGGTCTAACTTCCGTAATACCTAACGCGCAATCCAAAAATCCTACACTTTTACTATAAAAAATCAAATTAAACCTGCCGGAAAAAGGGACACAAATATCAGACTAGTACAAATACTTAACGCTTGAACTTTTCTTTGATTATTTTTTGCATGCTATTGATTCCACATGCCTTGCCATTTTCCAGCCGATTTCAATACCCGAAAAAGCATCAAAATACATAAGATATTATGCTCTCTGAAATACGGTCTGAACCACATCCCAAAAAACTGGTACCATCCCAAAAGCGATTAGTAGGTCGATGGGTCGCTGTAGAGGTTTCGTTAGGAAAAATACGGAAACCCCAACGACTATCAATAGGTTAGACAGAGACAGGATGCATCAAAAAGAATCTACTGAATTAATTCACACTACAAATAAAACGAAACGTTTGAACCCGATTCCTTTTCAGAAAACAATACACAGTTCATTCTATAATCTGATGAAATTTTAGAAAGCGTAGAGTATATCAAATTTATGAACCAACAGAGAGAAATATTTTTTAGAAAAATGGAAGAAAGGACAAACAATTTGAGACCTAGAATAGACCCGCCAGCTGATAGCTCTTTTGAAAGTAGAAGAGAAGGAATAGAACCTACTTACAGGAAACATAAAAGCGAATCTCATGATAGACAGTCAGTACAATCCGATTTCAAGGAAAATTTAGAAGAACCTTGTCAACTTTCTTACAATAATGAACTTAAAAAACAAGAATTGATAATTTTAAATCAGATGATACCGACGACGGTGAATCATTAGAGTACAGCAAAACTTAAACCAAAACAGATCAAGTAGACTCAACAACAGACAACAGTTCAAACAGACGTTCGCGAATTCACATTAATAACACACATACAGACTATGAATCTGACAATCAAATAAATAATTAAATAATTCCAGCCACTTATTTTCCTTTTGGAATAATAAAAACACTATCAGAGAATACTACCAGATTTTTCCGAAGATTTTGAAAACGCCTATATTAATGAAAGGTTTTCAGAGAAAATGTACATAAAATGGAATTATTTCGAAAATTTTGAGTAATTAGAAGATTAAGGTGAAGAATGGGAAACTGAGCTATCCAAATCAAAAATCAAAGGTAAGTATTACAAATAGCCGAACCTAAAATTGAGGATAAAAATGAACAAAAGTCTCATAACGGGAACGGCGATAAAAATAGTCCCAAGAATAACAAAGAAGACTCAAGGGAAAATAAAAATGGCCAAAATAATAATCAGGACGGAAACCAAAATCAGAATAATCAGGGTAAAAAAGCATATTAAAATCGACTTCCATTTTCAGCATTTGGATGTCCATTCCTGACTTTTCTAAATCAATATCAACAAAATTTCAGACCTGATTTCAGAACTGGATTCCAACCTAGATTTCAGCCAAATTTCCAACCTAGATTCACAAAAAAAAGACCCTCGATATTCTTACGACCCTCATAACCAGATGTTACCAACATTTAGCCAAATGTCTTTAGACTCAATCCAAGGCCAAATGACCCGAAGTATGAATTCTCAACAGAAGAAGTTAAGGATAGTTCAGGGAATAATAAAAATAAAGATAAAATTTCCAAAAACCAAATTACGGAATTAAAAACCAAAAACCGGGCAACAATCCTAATCAGAACTCTCAGGATAAAATAACTTCTTACTCGGATAAAAATCAAAAGTCAAATTCAAGCGTCAATGATAACACAAATAATTGAAATTGTTAGCATTGTGGTTTAGCGGGCCATTTTAAAAGAGAATGCCCATAATATGCGTACAACCAGGGAAACTGGAAGGGCGGGTATAAGGACAGAAAATTTCTCAACCTATTACCAAAACGCCAGAATTATTAAATTTGGATAAAGCTGAAATAACAGAGACACGTTTTCATTTGATGGTAAAATTCGAGAATAAATGACTTCGTATTTTAGCAGATACAGGTGCCACACATTCGCAAGGTGGTATGGAATTCCTTGAAAAAATCAGGAATTCCAACTATACAATATTTAAACCCATTTCTCCAGAATTCATGGTCGCGAACGGAAAAACGGTCGATATAATTGGGCAGGTAGTAATCCCAGTTATATTCGGGAATAAAGCGAAACACTTAATGTTCAGGTTAGTCCCAAAATTAAAATCCGTAGGCATTCTAGGTACTGACATGCTAAAAGCCCTAGGAATTACCCTTGAACATAACTCAGAAACTTGGTGATTACCGGGTGACCCCCCCCCCCCCGCTATTCTATGGAAGCATACCCAGAATCACTGCCCCTCCCTATTACGGAAGACAAAAAGAAACTAAACCTGACATTAAAGGGATAAAGGGATAAATCGATAACTAGAAAAGAAGAAAATAGGAATACAGATTGGAAAGCCAAATTCGGAGATAGTATTATCCTCGAAGATACAAAAGCTTGACAAAAGCAGTCCAACGTTGAGATAGAGAAATTACACATCCCCATCCCAGCATCCCCATCCAAGACACTAGCGACGGCTCAAGCACACAAGATAAATGTAGTTTAAGCAATCCTAGAATTAGCAGGAATAATAAGGAAAATAAGTCAGGAAAATTATTTTATAATAGCTAATTTGAGGACAAATATAAGGATAGCGATAGTAACCTTTGGTAAAATAAAACATTTACTAATCGGAAAAAGTTAAAAAAAAGGAATTTCGTAAAGCTAACGAGATATCGGAAATTAATAATAGAAACCGATGGGTTAATTCTAAAAACAAGGCAATCAAACAAGATAATATTTTAGATAGCTTGGAAGAAATCGACGAACAAAATAATTGTTCACCAGAAATTTGCGAAGGTATTGTTGAGCTCCACAAAGTCAACAATCCCAATTAGAAAAACTCTTAGAAGACAAAATAAAACTATATATGAGAAAAAAACATAGTGCGACTCACCTAACAAAACATAAAACTGACGTGCAGGGCCAGGATCTCATTTGCAACGAGGTTAAATCTGGGCCTGAAAGATTGTACCCCGAGCTAATATCACATTAATTCATTTTAACAAAATACAATTACGTATATCCAATTTCTCCTACGATAAAATCTTCCTAAAGCAATAGAGATAGGTTCGGTAAAAATAAAGCTCACTAGGCCACCATTTTAATTTAACAATAAAACAACCGAAATCGAATTTATTTAGATTTTTACAATGAGTAGTGCTACACGCGCACGAGTCGAAATATTCTTTTATAAATAGACTACTACTACCCACAATCTTACCATTTTAATACTCTAACCCCATACATAATAAGGTCATTTTAAATTCCGAAACAAAAGATCTGAAAACCCCGACTAAATTCTAATTTGATTAACAATGACACGTGGCTAGTCTTTTGAGTCTTTTCGATTTCTATACGTACAAAACTCCGCACGACCATCAAGTTCGCGAGAATACAAAAACTCATACCTGCTTCTCTACCTTCTTTCCTGATTCCAAAGTCTTTCGGATTTTTGTGAAGACTGAGACTATCTCTTCCTCAGAACTCGACATGTTGAACTTTTTTTTCGTTTTCGTTATACAGTGTGTAACGAAGTTTTAGGCGAAAACTCGGAAAGATGTAAGGCAACTTTCCGGGGTTTCGCCGAAGCCGTACCTAACCTCTGAACGGGAGGAAAGGACGGTTGGAATAAAGTAATTGAAAAAGTAAACTTACCACCCAGCCAAGACAGCAAGTCTGGGATAGCGTTATAATTACCTGTAGTTAATGGTTGTATGCAACCATGGCCATCCACAATTTAAAAATTAGTCTCTTTCTTTGCCAATGTCTCCGTTTATTTAGTTTAATACTTATTTACCCGCGAGTATGATCGATAGAAATGTATGGGGTCGATGTCAGGGTTGAAAAATTTTTAACAGCTCAAAAACAACGAGCAGACGCTTCAAAGCAGCGACAACCGGCCGTAAACCATAGAGGCAGTACGAGAGGATGGGACAAAACCGACACGGCGCATCAGTCCCGCGCAAGTACTGAGAGTGCAGCACCGTCCACGACCACTGTATCCGGCGACCACGCTCCACCGGATGGATGGGGAGAGCGAAGTCGGCGGCCATGTTTCGTCGTCGACACAAGGCAAGCAGCGCCGATACCAGCGGCGAGTACCAGTACCAAGGCGATCGTCGGGTCAACCCGATCCAACCCTGCCAGGCAACACTATTAGGCTCCACTCGCAGCATCGAAGGTAATACGAAGTGGACCCAACCAACCCTGCCCTGCCACACCGTTAAACATCACCCGTAACGTGAGAGGCAGTACGTAGTACACCGAACCAACCCTGCTATACTACGTGGCTAGAGGATCTTGTATGTTAAGGTAGCGGGGAGGCGGCCATCTTAAGGTAATGGAAAGGCAGCCATGTTGATATTACTAGAAGGCGGCCATGACGTAACTAGCATGGGGAAGACCAATAGGGAGACGAGCAGCCCGGCCGACGGAACCAATAAGCACGCAGCGGGGGCACGACGGGACTCATTGGTCGAGATCGACAAGCAAGCCGTTTCTACTGCCGCCAACTAATCAACAGCCTCGACATGCAGAAATTTCGGGTCGAAAGTAAAGCAGCAGGAGGAAGCGTGGAGCAGCACGCTGGTCACGTCACTCGTTGTCTTGGCTTGGTAGAGTCCCGGTACCACCGGTAAAAACCGAAAGATCTCATATCGTATTGAAAGGACGGATTATTGATAAAGAAATAAATTTTACCAATGGACCATAACGGAAAGCAGGAACTCGCGGAATGGCTCAGAGGTAGGTGGAGCATTTTACCGCCATTGTAAAAGTGTTCTCAGCTCTGGCACCGGGTGCCTACGCGTAATGCTTGTGCCTCGAATGGTGGTGTATAGTGAATCTTTGTGTAGGGCATTGCTTAAGGGGACCGTCTGGGACCCCCTCAACGCTCACCAAGGCGAGGCACGCTCGGCTCAGCAACCTGACGCCTAGAAAAGTTGAGGCGAGCGTCTCTCAAAGTCTTGGGGCGTGGGCACGCGGGAATGGACGCCGAGCGGCGCCGTGCCTAGCGTGGGTGTCCCCGACGGCCATGTTGAAGCGCTGTGGGTTTCGCTGGGGTTCGCCCGTGAAGTTTTCTCGTAAATTTAATACTGTTTAAAATAAAAAATTGTCTAGTGTGAATCGGACTTTAAAGTAATCCAGGGGTAAAGTTTAATAAGAGTTTGAGATCGCACGTTAGTGCCAGATAGTTCAACAATGTTAAATTTTATGTTATATTAGTTGTTATTTTCTGCTAAAATATTAAATAAAGTTTAATTTGTTAACTTAGAAATCTCAAGGGTTACTTATAATTGAATTCAAGGAAAATAATATCTCTCTCTCACTCCCCCGATCCCGCTCCCTCTCTCATGCGGGTAAGACGAGCTAGCCGACCTGCCAGTAAAGACTAGTCGGATCCTACGGGGCTCGGATAGGGTTATCCCTATCTGGCGCCTGAGAATAAAAGAAAACGGGCTTCGTGGGTTTTTTTGTGGGCTGAAAGAGTGTAGCCCACAAACTCGGTTGATTGCAGGACTTGATAGATAAACAAAAACTGAGCAGGTAAGTGGTGGCCATTATTTTTAGTAAGCAAGTTTCCAGCCGGGGCCACCCCCTGGCCAGGACGTGTTTAACCGTTGTGCACACGGTAAAGTTGGAAATTTGGCTTACAAATGGCGCCCAACATAGAGGGCTGTCACTAGGTGACACGAGCAGCGGATTGAGAGAGAAGGGGGATTGAAAACATATATAGCTGACAGAAAACACGGGCACGAACAGCGAAACTCTTTTTCTTTTGCTTTGCTTTTGCTAATCATAAGTTTTCCCGGTGGTTGCCTGGCTCTTGCTTCCTGTAGAAAAGAAATAATGGCCTGTTAATTTTAATAAGAACAAAGAGGAACTTTTAGGAAAAAAATTAATCCGTACTGTCCCCTAACCTTCAACAACATAGTCTTCCGGTAAATAAATCAGGTATTGAATATTTTTGCGGAAGACAAATGTTTTTTTTTGTTGTCATTTTCACTAGAGGATACCCCTGAGACCGAAAAAAGCCCAGGAATCGAGGTAGATTCCCAAAAATTGGAGCATTGAGAAAAATGGCTCAAATAGTAAATGCGAATTAAAGAGAAATTGGACATTTTGGTAATTAGTTCTGAAATTCTGTGTTGCGTTAAGGAACTTACGAGCATTTTTGCTATTTTTTATCCATTTTTTTGAGGGAATTTGAAAGGAATTTTCGGAACTTTTCGGTAATATAGTGAAAATACGTGGATTTTGAAATTTTTTTCGAGAAAATTAAAGAATTTAAGTGAGTCTTCGAGATTTTTGAAGAAATCAATGTAGATAAGGGGATTACTCGCGAACATAGAGAAGGTACGGAAAAATTTACGGAGAGTCCGCACCAATACCGAAATTTTTCGAGGCGTTTTGTTTTCTTTTCAGAGAATAGGCCTCGACAGAAGATAGGGTAATGGACTCGTACGACCCAACGGAGGAAGAGTTAGAGCAGGGTAACAACCGGGAAGATCCCGGTTTACGAGAAAGTTCGGTTAACAGCGAAACACAGTCCGTAGCCGGAGCCGCGGTAGAAGGGCTGATCCAGGGGCAGCATAGGCAAACTAAGGCCAGTTTATGGGCGATAATGGCCCATTTACCGAGTTGGGCCAATGACCTATCAGGCGAAGCTCTTAGGGCAATTCTAAGGGAATTGTGCCTAAACATGAACGGAGTAGACGAGGTACTGCGGGAGCGTATGGGGCGATATTTCGCGCGTAGTGGGGGTAACCAGGCGGTACCCTGGTACCCATAGGACGATGACGATCAAGGGCACCTACCACGGGATTTAGGGACCGACGACGACATAGCGGGTCCACCGGAAGGTACCCGACAACGGATCGGGTTTCACCAACCTTTTACGATGTTGGAAACGACCCCTCATGGGCACCGACCATAACCAGGGATGGGTGGAGACCAGGCCTTGAGGGGTGCGCTATCGCCAACCTACACCCCACCTCCCAGCAGAGACATGTGGAGGGGGGATGAGGGGGCCATGGCACCATCAACTCAGGAAGTAACATCGATAGGTGAAAGCGCGAGAACCACCCGGGTTGAGGACAACCATTTCGCGAAAGTGAATACTAGGCCACGCGGAACCACGACTAGGATCAGTGCCGCAGAGACTCGGCAAGGCGCGTCCCCACATTTTGCTCATTCAGTTCGCGGGGACAGCGCGGTCCCCCACAATATCAAGAGGCAGATAGGAGATCTAGGAGCCCCGGAAGGGCTCAGGGCCTCCCACCAAGAGATTGGGAGTATCAAGCCTCAGTGCCACTGAGCCGGAGTGTGACGACACCCTAGGCAAGTGGAACAATCGGTCCGATAGTATACTACCCACCGACAGTAAGTGCCCTAACGTGTGCTCCCTTGGTGACTGCGTCACAGCCTATTTTTACGACCGCGATCATTAGGGACACACGCCCCCAAAGCGACTGGTATAGTCAGAACCGCGAAGCTCCCCTGAATATTAAGACACAGCATCGCGAGACCGAAGACTGGGGCCGGACCGTAGAACCAGAGGGTTGTCGGTACCCAGAAAATTATCCAGAGCCACGCACGCAAGAAATCGCTCCATCTGACCACCGCGAACATAGGTTATGGGAACATGAGGGGCCCCGAACGGATCGGCCCACCCATCAATACCCAGCGTCGAGTCTCTTCCCCCATACGAACCCGACTTTAGCGAGGGAGGAAGAGGTCGGACAAGAGCGGTTGAAGCGAAGTAGGGGCCAATCAAGAAATTACGATAGGTACGAAACACAAGATTTTTCCGAGCCAAGAGAAAACAAGTATAGACCGTATGCGACAGGGTATAGGGGGCATGAGCCCACACGACAATACCATAGCATGAGTTTTACTACTCAAGATAATAGGGAGCAATACGTCCCAACGTTCGGACAGGGACAGGATGGGCCGTATTGGGAGCCAGGGCGGCAGCATAGAGAACAGAGTCGCGCCCCGCAGAACAAGTACTCCCATGGTTGGGACGAAAGACCGGAATATGAGGGCTATGCGCGAAGACACTCACTTGGGCGGAGAGCTCCGCGTGAATTCGAACCGGAAGCCACCACGAGTCACGGGTATGCTCAGGAATGGGGGCGAGGCCCCATGCGACCCCTCAGCAAACCAAGGGACGTGACAAGAATCGTAAAAGGGTGGAAGGTCAGTTTCAACGGACAAAAGGGCTCAAGTGTGGACAACTTCTTGTGGAGGGTCGAAGAGGGCAGAGCTGCCTCTTTCCTCACAGACGAGGAGTTGTTAGTTGCGATGCCCTTCCTCCTGAAAGATATTGCGTGGCACTGGTTCCGACAGAACAGATTAAGATGGAACACGTGGGACCAGTGCAAGCGGCATTTTCAAGCCCGCTTTGGGGACGCTTTCAACCAGGAAAGGTTAGAAGAGCAGATTCTCTCACGCAGGCAAGGCATAGAGGAACCGGTAGCAGATTACCTGACCTGCATGTATGGGCTCTACCAGCTCTCAACGAGGCCAATGGATCTCGAGGTCCAAATGAACAGAGTATACGCGAACCTCAGATCCGACTTTAGGAGGGCCATCAGACGTTACGAGTTTACGGACTATAACGGTCTGGCGGTCCTGGCAGCGGAATATGAGCGCGTGATATCTACGATAGGTGAGGATATAGCCCCTCCGGCCCCCGAACAGTCCCTTATACCGGAATATGCCTACAAGGGAAAGGGCCCACAGTCGAAGAAAAACAATTCCGTGGCCGCTATCGCCCCGACTACATTCGATAGCGACACCACGCAGAATCTGTCAGAGCTAGCGCAGTTGATTAAGGCCCTCATCGCGACAATAGGAAGCGACAAACGGGCCCCAACAGTGAACTTGGGCAAATACGAAGCGAAGAATAGGCCCACGTCTGAGGGATCCAACGGACGAAATGATAGGAACCCCCGGAACCGCAGGAACTCGGCAAAATCGACTGACAGCAAATCGGAACAGTCTCCAAAAAGAGGCTCGGAGTCATCCACTTCCAGAAAACAGAGGAACGACTCGGAAGTAGAATGTGGGAACTGCCGACAAAAGGGTTACTTCCAAATTGGATGCACGAAAAACCGTAGACGTAAGTACTGTTCGTCGGTGCGGCAAGGAGGAAGTGACCACCAAAGAATGCGAACTGTCCGGGAATTGTCCGGGAAAGAGAAGAAGGGAAAAGGCGTAGGGGTCAGCCCTTCTTTCTCCAGTCCCGGAACGACCCCACAGAACGGCAGACAATTACCGGAACAGAACAGGCCCGAGCCGAAGGAACCGGCAGTAGTGGGGATAGCTCAAGAGACAAATCCCGCTCCCATAGATACTCCGTCGCACTCGGCAGACAAAATTCCGGTAATCCGTACAGTAGAAACGGAAGACACCATCGTTCTTAACACAAGAACGAGGGTTAGAGAACGACAGAACCCCTAGCAGGAGAACCAGGTAATACTGGCTCTTCTGAAATCAAATGAGCCACCCGCACTTACACCTAAAGAAGGACCGTCACTGCCATTGCGATTACAAGTAAAGGAGCCCCCAAGGGAGCAAAGGGCAACATTGCACGCGACACCGAACCAAGCGGTTATGATGGCTGACGGTACCGTCAGTCAAGTCCAGGCCACGTGTTATCTCCCTATCGAAATCGATCATGTTTCGCGAATGATGAAGATCCATATTGTCCCGAGCATGGGAGAACAGGTATTCTTGGGTATGGATTTCATCCACACATTCGGAATAGTACACGATGGCAGTAAACGAGCCTGGTATAACGCGGACTATCCGGAATTGGTCCACCACTTTACCGAGAAGGGTACTGAACTGGAAGTGGAGAGGAGATGAGGGGCGAAAATCCGACAAAATTAGATCAGTGTTGCGGCCTCAGAGAAATAACAGCTGAGGAGCGACAAGAACTGGACACGCTAGTTGCCGGGATTACTAAGCCCCCTCCTGAGGTACTTCCAGCGACCGATCGCATAACCCATATCATAGACGTCGGGGGACACCCACCGATAAAACAGAGGTATTATCGAGTGTCCCCGAAGGTCCTTAAAAATATGCAAGATGAGGTGACTCGGATGCTAGCTGAGGGAATTGTAGAGCTTTCGAAAAGCGGATGGTCCAGTGCCGTAGTAATGGCCCGAAAGGCCGACGGGACATATCGATTTTGCGTGGACTACCACAGGCTCAACAAGGTAGCCAAAACGGATGCGTACCCTTTGCCGCAGATGGACATGTTCCTTGAACAACTTCGCGCCGCAAAATATATAACGAACTTAGATCTAAAGTGGGGGTACCACCAAATTCCAATGACCGCAGATAGTAGGGAGTATACAGCGTTCACAGTCCCTGTAATGGGGCTCTTTCAGTTCAAAAGGATGCCCTTCGGATTGTCAGGGGCTCCTGCGACATTTCAGCGACTGGTAGACTCCCTCATAGGACCGGACATGGAGCCTAACGTGTACGCGCACCTCGATGACATAGTCATCGTCAATGAAACGTTTAAGGGCCACCAGGAATGGGTAGTTCGAGTCATAGACCGCTTACAGGGGGCCGGACTGACCATTAACCCAAAGAAATGTGAATTCGGGAGACTGACTTTACGTTATCTCCGATTCCTCGTGAATCAGGAGGGTTTGCATGTCGATCCGAACACGCTTGAGCCTCTTTTCTCCTACCCAGCCCTAAGGACAGTAGAGCAGCTGAGACGGTTCTTGGGAATGGTGTCGTGGTACCGTCGTTTTATACCTGACTTTGCGACTAACGCGGAACCACTTAACAAGTTGCTTAGGACGAAAGTCCCATGGGAATGGGGAACCGAACAGGAAAGTGCGTTCGCTAAACTGAAAGAACAAGTTGCGACAGCACCCATTTTGACATACCCCGACTTCGAAGTCCCATTCGTGCTCCAGACCGACGCGAGCGATTTTGGCCTCGGGGCAGTCTTAACGCAGATGCAAGACGGCGTTGAGAGGGTGATCGCTTTCGCGAGTAAGACGATGTCGGACGCAGAAAGAAAGTACTCGGACACAGAAAAGGAGTGCTTGGCCGTGATCTGATCGGTTAGAAAATTCCGCCACTACCTGGAAGGGTTTCACTTTACAATAATCACCGACCACAGTTCGTTGCGATGGTTACATAACCTCCACAATCCAAATGGTCGATTGGCGCCATGGGCACTTGACCTCCTCGAATACGATTTTGAGGTCGTACACCGGAAAGGAGCTTTGCACAACGTGCCTGACGCCCTTTCTCGGATGTATGAGGAGGAGGCAGCAATCCCCATATCTGCCATGGAGCCGGTGGAGGACGAGTGGTAGCGTAGACGCCTGCGCGAGGTGGAAGAAACCCCAAGAAAATTCCATGGGTGAAAAATTGTGGACGGAATGTTGTATCGGTACCGTCAGAATCCGTTGATAGACCTGGTAATCGAAGACCTAGAGGCGTGGAAGTTGGTAGTACCAGCCGAAAGAAGACAAAAAGCCTTCGAGGAAGTACACAATGACCCACAGGCCGTAAATCTGGGCATTGACAAGACATACCGGAGAGCTTCTGTTCAGTACTACTGGCCAGGCATGTATCGCGACATTTCTCTGTGGGACGCTCTTGCGACACCTGTCAGAGAATCAAGGCTGATCAAAGACCTGCAGCGGGCCTGATGGGTCGCAGGGTAGTGCATCAGCTGTGGACCGTAGTCGCAACGGACGTGATGGGTCCTTGGCCCAAGATAGCGTTAGGATTCGAATACTTGGTGGTATTCGAAGACCTGTACACGAAATTGGTTGAATTGTCGCCCATAAGAAAAGCTAATGCCGAGACCATCATCAAAGCTTTTGAGGACCATATCCTGAACCGATGGGGGGCACCGGAAGTGCTCGTGTCGGATAACGGAACAGAATATGTCAACCAGGCGTTTCAAGGGTTGACAGAGACATACGGAATTCGGCACTTGTTCACTCCGCTGTACCATCCACAGGCAGACCCTGTGGAGCGAGTGAATCGAGTCCTCAAAACAATGATCTCCTTATACGTAGCACAGGACCATCGGCAATGGGAAGTATACCTGAAAGATATTAGGTTCACCTACAACACGGCCGTACATAGCACCACAGGGGTCAGCCCGGCCTACTTGAATCTAGGTGGAGAACCAAAGCCTTATAATAACCTACGCCGAAAGGTGGAAGAACCACCTTAATTGCCCCCACCAGATCACGAAGAATGGAGGCAAAGAATGGTTAAACTGAAGGAGCTCCAAGATCTGGTCTCCTTACACCACGAAAACGCGTTCGATCTTCAGAAGGTAAGCTACGATAAAAGGCGTCGACGCGCGGTGTTTAAGGAGGGAGACAGGGTCATGCGCAAAGCCCAAGTAACTTCATCAGCCGAAAAGAGGGTAACTAGAGGATTCGGGGGCAAAAAGCAGGGACCGTACGTCGTAGTCCGCGTTCTGGGACCGTCAGTATACGAGCTAGGAACGGAAGACGGATGGTAGTAAAGTTCCCAGTAAAACTGCTAGTCCCCTACCACGACGGGGGACTGCATAGAGAGGGGGGGAGTAGGGAAAAATGGTCAACCCTTTCTGGTAGTTCCCCACTAATCCTTGCATGCCCGGGATACTGTAGAAATGTGTTAGCTCCGCAAGCATGAAACTTGGGGCCACAAAAGGGGTATTTATAGATAGCTAAGACAAAGGACAATACGTTTTTTTTTTATTTTTGACTTTTTTTTTTGTGTGTGTTGAGCGGATCGCTCCTTGAACTTTAGTTTTCTTTTGGGTTTCGAGTTGTTCGACTCTCAAACTCTTTCCGTTCAGTTCGACTGATCTGATGGCCTTCTACCTCATGTACCCCTGTATGGGGCAGGTATCGAATAAATAGAGTAATACACAATCGCCTTCTTTTATTTACGAGTACCCAAAAATTAAGTTAGGTAATTTCTCAATTAGACGAAGACGAGAATAGAACGGAAGATCCAGGTTACAAAAGCAGATTTAGGTGACCAAAAGCAAGAGCCACGCAATCGGGAGAACCCGGTAAGGGAGCCCGCAAAGGGACAGGTATAGATAACAGTTTTCTTTTCCTCTTGAGACGACAAGGAGGCAAATACGCTGTGATACGAGCTGAGAACGCTGGCAGAGCGGTGGAGATGCGACCACAGCGCGAGTAAATACAGCCGGTAGGCTTCGGCTAGGCCCAGGGGAGTTGTAACGAAGTTTTAGGAGAAAACTCGGAAAGATGTAAGGCAACATTCCGGGGTTTCGCCGAAGCCGTATCTAACCTCTGAAGGCGAGGAAAGGACGGTTTGAATAAAGTAATTTAAAAAGTAAACTTACCACCCAGCCAAGACAGCAAGTCTGGGATAGCGTTATAATTACCTGTAGTTAATGATTGTATGCAACCATGGCCATCGAAAATTTGAAAATTAGTCTGTTTCTTTGCCAATGTCGTGGGTTGTTTGTGGGCTGACAGAGTGTAGCCCACAAACTCGGTTGATTCCAGGACTTGATAGATAAACAAAAACTGAGCAGGTAAGTGGAGGCCATTATTTTTAGTAAGCAAGTTTCCAGCCTGGGCCAACCCCTGGCCAGGACGTGTTTAACCGTTGTGCACACGGTAAAGTTGGAAATTTGGCTTACAAGTGTTAAGCCCGAAGGATAGAACAAGAGTAAAAGGTCAAGATGCTTACGGAAATACAGAGGGGTCGAAATTCTAGAATCTAAGTGATTTCCCAATAACAGACGTTACCGAGATCACGTGGGCAGGAATACAGGTGGCCGCTTCAATTTACATACAAAAAATAGTGAATACAAAATGACACCGTTTGGGTGGCACGCCGGTGAGAGAGATTGATTAGAAAGAGACTTTACTCTCTCGCTGCTGGGTCGGCTCTATCGTTCCACGCGGACAAAGTGTGAGATTTAATATTCCCTGGCGCGAGGCAGTTTTAAGTGACGGGTAAAGAAAAGATTCAACCCGTCACACATTACACAGTGATATTACCATGTGAGCCCAAAAATTAGAGAAATAATTTATCAGGCAGCTGTTAAATTATTAGAACAGCATATAATAGCACGTTTTGTTCTGATTGGTCAAACCCTATAGTGATGATCAAAATACCGGAAAAAGATTACATATTTTGTTCAGACTCTAGAAAGGTTGATAATATTACAAAAAAGGACCTCTACCTAATCCCACTCATGAAAGAAGTTAGCTTATTAACAAATATTGTTATACGAAAATTCAAAACCAATTACACTATTTACCGTCCATGGAAGAGGCATGTATTTCGAAGATGATCTAAAATATTTAAATATTGTATTCGACAGGATGAACGATGAAAATATAACGATCAGTCAGGAAAAATGTGAGTTCTGTTGCTCGCAAATTAAAGACTTAGGTTTTGAAGTAAACGACAAAGGACTCCAAGTGGACGATGAAAAAATACAACTAATCCCAGATTTTCCTAAACCTAAAAATATTAAACAACTACAGCGCATTATAGGGATGTCAAGTTATTACAAAATATTTTTCTTAAACTTTGCCGAAATAATAGAACCAATAAATAGATTACTCAAAAAAGATTAGCAGATTTAATAGACAAATTCGGTATTAGGCTCACGAAATCGCCAAAATATTACCCCCAAGCAAACCCAACCGAACGTTGTAACAGAACAATTAAGCAAATAATTAAAACTCATACAAGGTGTCCCACCGACTATACAACCCATTGTGCTTTGTCATAGTGCAAAAAAAAAGTCCTTTAGCAAAAATTTATGTGAAGCTTAGTTTAGACACAAAAAAGTTTCAAAGTTGGGCCTAATCAACCAATGAGGAGCGAGCTTTAGCGACTACTTGTATGTGTCTCAATCCTTAAGATAGTGAGACGGTCCGTTCTATTTTCATAATTAGAATAAAATCATAAAGTTCCGGGTGAATATTTGTATTGATACGCCTCTGACTCATAAGTGAACAAGCAGGTGTAACGAGGGGAGGATTCAAGAAATCATCAGATCATACGATCGATTGCGCGCGCCATCAGCTGATAAGTAGGGGTAGCGTGGGACCAATGCACTTTATAAATATCGATCCCGGTATCGGTACCAAGTGACTTCCCACTCGACCCTCTGCGAGGAAGGAACTTCTTCTGGTTCAAATAATTTACCTGTCATTGGAGAGAGAACTTTTGAATTAGAAAAAGCATCACTGAAAGGACGCTATCAATTGGGATTCTCCCTCAACATATTCCAAACGACATTTCAAGGATATTATTTCAATTCTACTTGAATTAAAATAATAGGAGTGAGTTTGTGGAAATCTATTTTTATTTTTTATTTTTTATTAGTTTATGCATCATTGTAACGACTTTGCACTCCATGTTTTGTGGAAGCCTCGTTGTGCATGTTTGCATTTAGAGAAGGAAATGAAATAAATGATAATGTAGTGCGTGCAACATTTATTGTAACGACTTTGCACTTTATCTCACGATTAAGGCCGAGTTGTGCATGGTTGCACCAGCTACTGAAATTTGAAATGACAATTTTAGTTTTGGTTTTTCAAAATGAATGAAACCAGAAAATAATTCGTAACGACTTTGCACTTTATCTTATGATAAAGACCATGTTCTGCGAAGAAAATTTTGGTTTATGAATTAGTATTGGAGGAGAATCCTACTTACTTGTTTTATATAAGAGTGATTTTCTAAATCAATTCAACAATTTCAAAATACGCAATCATCTCTCCCTTGAGTGAATCCGCAATCTGTTTTTTTTTTGAGTGGGAAATTTTTAGTTACGAGAATTAATCTTACTCAATAGTAGTTTTTTTCTTTCAAATTTGGTTATAAAATATTTAGGGCTAATTCTAACGTCCTACCAGTATTGGAGTCAACTTTTATAGTTGGTTGCAATTTACTGGACAGGAAAAAGTAAATTGCATTTTGAATGAATCTCTCAATGAAAATAAATATCATTGAGATAAGTTCAAAATTGCAACAGAACTATTACTAAAAATTCTATCATTTTTAGTAAATTGAAGATAATTAACGATAATCGGCCAACTGCAATTATGATTAAATTGAGAAAGTGAATAAACACAAAATCGATCCCCGGTTAAATAGACGATAATGTAACAATAGTGTGTGCTTTTTGACGACACACTTCAGCTCCAGTATTCGGTAATTCCCCGTGGAGCTGTCGCTCTTCCATTGTTTATTACAAAACGCACAGTTCAAACCTCCAAAACTTTTTAAAATTTTGAATTCTTCTCTCTAACGTTTATTAAGAAGGTCAAACTATTAAAAATCCTATCTCTCAAAATGTCTCTTACATAACTTGTCATAAAAGTTACAAAAACCTGAACATTCGCGAAACCCAGCAATCTTACATTCTTAGAAATTTGTGAGCAAGCCTAACATGAAGCAACACTTTTTCCAACAAAAAAAGTTACTCTTTTTGGTCCCTCTCAGAATTTCTGTCACCTTACTTTGAACAAATCTAACAAAAAGTATCAAAACACGCGAACCCAGAAAATTTTCCTTCTTGATAATTTTCTACTAAAATTTTAATAACAAAATAAATTTTCTAACAACAGACGTCACCCTTTCCGATTTGTCACATAATTTCTGTCACATGACTTGTAACAAACCTAATTTAAAAAATTAAACATTTTCGAAGCCTAGCAAAATTACGTTCTGGAGAATTCATTACCAAGATTTAAATAACAAAACACATTTTTTAACAAAAAAAGTTACCCTTTTGGATCCCTCTCAGAATTTCTGTTATATAACTTGTAACAAAAGTAACAAAAAAACTGAACATTTACGAAACCTAGCAAAATTACGGTCTGGAAATATCGTTACCAAGATTTAAATAACAAAACACATTTTTTAACAAAAACAAGTTTTGCGACACACATTTGCGAAAACCAGCAAACTTGCTTTCTAAACAAATTTTAAGCAAGCCCGACATATGATTAAAATAACAAAACACCTTTTATAACAACAAAAGTCACACTTTTCGATTTCTTGCAGAGTTGCTGTTACATAATTTGTAATAAAATTAACAAAAAATTGAATAATAACCAAGGTTACAAGAAATCTCTACCTTTGCGAAACCTTGCAAATTTTCTTTCTTAAAAAGTTGTAAAAATATTTTTAAAAATGACATTTACTTTTTACATTTTACATTTAGAGGACATTCGCGAAACATAGCGAATTTTCTTTTTGAGGACTTTGTTAGCAAGATTGAAAACAAATAAATAGCAAACTCATTAAAAAATCAATTTTCCAGCAACAAAAGTCAATTTTTCAATTACTAGCTGAGATTTTGTTACATGACTTCACAAGAAACTAACCAAAAAAAGCAGAAAATTTGTGAATCGAAGCGAACTTTCTATTTTGAAAACTTTTTTTTTATCAATAAATTTAAAACAACAAAAAACGTTCTCAACAACCGGAAGTCAGCCTTGTCTATTTATTCTTACTGAAGTTCGGTAAATTTATTGTAATAAAACAAACAGAAAAACTTGAAGCTTGGAAACGTGTATTACTTCAGTGAACATTTTTTTGCCCACGAGTATTATTTCACTCAAAATAAATCAAATTTTCGTTAAAGATAATCATTAAAATTCAGTCGGTGGAAGAGATTCCACCCACTTGTAGCTGCTTCCTTAGTAGAATCTCACTGATTCAAACATAGCGAGCAAAGTTGAATACCTACTAATATAAAAAGTAAAAAAAGAACTTACGAGTTACTAATTCGATTGGAAATAATTCACTTTTTCGTAGAATTAAGGAAAAGAAAAAAAATGTACAGGTTTTCAGACACTTGGAAAATGTTGCTACAGATGGCACTTTGGCGTCAAAATCAGACCAATTTCATTGTTTTATTTTATCCTTTTAACCATTTTGTTTGGCATCAACTTAACAAAACTTTTTTGGGATCAACGAACACTTTTTTAACATAAAAATTATTTTGCTGCACAAAAAATAACGAAACTATTACTTTGAAAAATATATATTGAATATAATATCTTTCGTAAATGTGGCAATCTGATTCTTTGAAACTCCTCTGACGAATTGGCTTTTTTATTGTTATTTACTTTAATTTGTCTGCGTATTGTTATTCGGAAGGTTATTTTCACGCATGTTTACAACTTTTGAGTTTCAATTTATCTTATTCATCTGTTTATGTTACCATAGTCTTGTTAATAAATTTACAAAGAAGAAAGTTCGCTCCGATTGGCGAATCTTCAGTTTTTTCGTTAGTTTTGTTACAAGTTGTAGAAGATTCTGTGTTATTTAAATCTTGGTAACATATTTTTAATGAAGAAATTTTTGTGGGTTTCTTAAATTTTTAGTTTTCTTGTTACTTTTGCTTCAATTTATTTAACAGAAATTCTGAGAGGATCCGAAAATACGATCTTTTTTGGTTAAAAGTGTTATCTTATGTTGGGTTTGCTTAAAAGTTTTCAAACAAAAAAGTTTACTGGGTTTCGTGGATGTTGAGATTACCGAATACGGGAGCTGAAGTGTGTCACCAAAAGCACACACTATCTTAATGATTGAGACACATACAAGTAGTCGCTGAAGCTCGCTCATCATTGCTTGATTAGGCCCAACTTGGAAACTGTTTTGTGCACACACTCAGCTTCGCATAACTTTTTGCTACAGGACTTTTTTTTGTGCACTATCACATAGCACAAGGGGTTATATAGGTGGTGAGACACTGTATATACAAAACAACCACTATACATGGGACGAGCACATAGACGATTTGCAATTTGCAATAAATACTAGCAAAAACTCGTTGACACAATTCATTTTAGCATTCTTCAATTTCGGTCGCGAATTAAAGGGTAACTAAATTGTCAAACGAATCGGTCAAAGGGAAGGCAAACTTTACGACCAATATGAAGGTGCATTTATTATTGAGAAAAAGGTTTCTTCAACTATATAATTGAAAATCCTTAAAGGAGAAAACATTGGTAAATGAAACATGAACGATTTTAAATTAGAGCATGTAAATACAGATAATGGCATATAAGCGTAGGACATGACGATAGAATATGGTGAAGACATAATAAAAATCAAAAGAAGGAATATAAATCTTAGTAAAGAAGTGCAGAAAAAGGAACGCAGAACTCAAAATTCTATAACAGGAAACAAATCTACTCTATTTGTTAATAAACTAAATTACATAGTTTAAATTGGAGATGCAATTTTTAGAACTAAATAAAACAATAGACACTTAACTCAAACAGAACAAACTCAAAGGAGGTGTCTTAACGGAGACTTTGGACACCAGGGCGAATCCCATAGTATGTAGACCCGCCCCCTGCAAGCAGGGCTCTGCGGGGGGAGTTTCTTATTCTTGTAGCTTCCCGTGGAACCAAAATAAATGAACCACTCAAAACTAAACAAACCAAAAATAATTAGGGGCCTGTTCCGGGATCCTCTTCTAACCCACTGCCAAAAGTGAAAGGCACCTTAGGGGGCAATCCACCAAAGGCGGTGCGAACTTTTGATCATGGTGGAGACAATCTTGTGGAAACCGTATAAGTGCAGCTCACGAAACTCTCCGTAAGGAAGAGGAAATTAGCGGAGCACAAAGAAAGAGAGACGGCAAAGCGCGTCTTGCAATCAGCAGCCAAGGCAGCCCACAGGGGGCAGTGCTGCGGAAACTTTATCTGGAGCAACTATTCAGGCTTATTCCATAGGTAATAGGAAGAAGTTCTCCAGAGAAACTTCCCCAAACAGGAAGTTGAAACGGCAGTAGGCCCTGGAAATACAGGATTTCACTTTCGCGCAGATGGCTTACAACGACCTGGCGAGAGTTGTCGTTGCGTCGGGTTATCCTGAAAGCTGTCTAACTTTCGAGGAGTTGGACAGGCTGAGGGAGAAAATCTCTGAAGTTATTGACGAGACCAATACTCCCAATACTCTGGAGAATCTGATGACCGTTCTTGGCGCCTGATCTTCCAGAACCCGTCTCTACGAACCGATTCGTGGAAGGTATATTCTGACAGGCAGGGGCGGATAGAGTTACCTTCCAGGTCACCCAATTGGGAACCGCAGGGAGACCAGGAGCGTCCGGAAGTGCCCCGAATTAGCCACTAAATGGGTGAGACAATTTGATTAATTAGCAGATTAATTTGTACCACAGCAAAGGCGCGTCGGCGGTTCTAGCCAGATCGATTTCAGTGGCGCAGACAAAGCTAGCCCTAATCAAATAACCCTGGTTATGCAGGGAAAGGATTAGTAGCATGTCACGTATGGATGTGATCTTGGTGCCCAAGCTCTTCTCCAGGGATCTTACCATTATTAAGGTGAGACTCAGGGGCAGAAGCGGAAATATACTAGAGGTGGTTATTGCTTCGGCTTATTTCCCGGGCGATGCCGCGAAACCCCCGCCATCCAGAGAGGTAGAGACTCTAATTCCGCACTGCCAAGAGAACAGGATTCTTCTGCTGCTGTGCTGTGATGCAAACTCCCACCATACGGTGTGAGGAGGCACAAACATCAATGCCAGATGGAAAAATTTTATCGAATACCTAGCGGGCTCTGATCTGAAGATTCTGAAACGGATAAACGATTAAATATAGACGATAAACGATTTTCAATTCTAAAAACTTATACCCCCACATTCTAGACTAAAAACAGGAGTGAGGATCTCGATTTGACTCTATGCTTGGATGTAATAAGGAGCAGGGTAGTGGCCTGGAGAGTCTCCGACGAGGAGTCTCTATCGGACCACAAATATATCTTGTTTCGATTAACCCTAGGAAAACCGGTGGTTTCAAAGATCAGAAAATCCAGAAATACACTTTGGGACTCATATAAAGAAGAACTTAAACTACATCATATGGGAGGAATTGCCCTACAATCACAATTAAGTCTAAGGAAGGAGCAGAATAAGACGGCACAGTGTGAATACAATAAAAATATAAGGAAGTACAAACAGGAGAATTGGAGGAGCTCCTGCGAGAAATCGGAAGACATTCCGGAAACAGCAAGGCTCCACAAGATCCTGACGAAAAATCCGGAAGCTCGTCTCGGGCTAATAAGGCTGAGGCCAAGAGATAAGTAGGGCCGACTAGAGTTTCGCTGCCAAGTTCGTTGATTATAAAAGGTGGAATGGGCCGTAGGGTCCTTTTGCCCCTTTAAATAATTAGTGGCGGATGGCATTTAATCAGCGCTTTTACAGAAAGGCGTGGATTTCGTCGTCCCATCACTGATTAAATTATTTAGGGCAAGAACTGCCCTTAAAAACGTTCCATCGGCATGGAAGGATGGCAGAGTGGTCTTCATTCCTAAACCTGGGAAGAAGGGTTACACTGCTGCAGAAGATTTCCGACCAATCAGCCTAACGTTTTTTATCCTGAATACGTTGGAGAAGCTGGTCGACAGACACATTATTTATGATGAGGAGCTCTTGGCCTCCCCGCTGCATAGAGGGCAGCATGCTTATCAGGCAGGCTACTCGGTAGAAACTGCGCTTCATGCTGGTGTGGCAAAATTGGAGCAGCAGTTGGAACAAAAGGGGTATGTTGTGGGAACTTTCTTGGATATAGAGGGTGCTTTCAGCCACACTCCTCCAGAAGTCATCTGTCGAGAGGCTTTGAGATGTGGCGTGCCAGACCAGCTAGTATGTTGGATAGAAAGCATGCTACGCCGGAGGAGACTCGAAACCAGATGGCGGAAGGGCCTGGTAAGGGAAATAGCGCTACGAGGTTGCCCACAGGGGGGGTGTCCTGTCGCCCCTCCTGTGGTGCATTGTAGTTGGCAATCTCCTTCGAAGGCTAAATAAAGTCGGATATTATTACTTTGATTATTATTACGTTGATTATTATTACGTTGATGGGTCTCACAAGGTCAGCGCTGTAAATTGTAGAGCTCTGGTGCGATAGCTCAAGGCTCTCGGTAAATCCAAAAAATAACAGTCTGGTAATTTTCATAAGAAATTATAAAGTGCCGAAAGTTGACGCTCCTGTATTCTGTGGCGGGAAGCTGACGTTTTCAGATTCGGTTAAATATCTGGGAGTAATCTTAGATAGCAAACTGAACTGAGCAAAGCACCTGAAGATCCAATGCAGGAAGTTTGTCATGACTTTTTAGATGTGCAGGAGAGCCTTTGGGTTGACGTGAGATCTAGGGCCTAAAATGCTTGCTTGGTTCTACTCTGCTGTTCATAAACCAAGGCTCCTATATGCGGCTGTGGTCTGGTGGCTACGGGCGGAACATAAAACGATGCAGGACAGGCTGCGAAGATTACAAATGCTAGCGTTTAGGGGTTTGACTAGAGCAATGAGGACTACGCCCACAGTGGCGATAGGATTCATGCTCTGTAAAGAACCCCTACATGTTGCGGTAGCTGCTAGAGTAACACATGCAATGGGCCGCCTGGCAAGAGCAAATAGATTGACTCGGGGGACTAGGCACACTAGGCTCCCAAGTGACATCAGCACACTGCCGATTCTAGAAATGAGGCAAGATAAGATAACAAAATGCTTCAACTTTAATAAAACTTTCCGCGTCTGCATTCCAAGCAGGAATTTCTGAAAGGCAAATTGTAACCCGCTCCTCCAAGGGGAAATCTGGTATACAGATAGCTCCAGGGGAAAGGGAGGATTTTGAGCAGGAATCTATGACAGCAAGAGAGGGAGGGGGATAGGGATCCCACTTGGGTGACATGCTACTGTCTTTCAGGCGGATCAATCCGGTACTGGGACTAACGTCTTTCTCATCAAAAGCCTAATCCTAATCCTAACTGGGCATAACCTCTTGAACTATCATATGCACAAAATGGGGTACATCCCCGCGATAGAGTGCAGGAAATGCGGCGAGGTTGACAAAACATCCCTGCATGTATCACGCCAGTGCCCGGCATTAGCTAGGCTCAGGCAGAAAACCCTCGAGGCCAACTACTGAGCGGTCTGGGGTCAACTACTGAGGGCGAATAGTTAAGGGTGTGGCACAGTAGGCTTTATAGCTTAAGCGCCAGGAGAGCTCTTTACGGACTTCCCGCCCACTTTAAAACTAACTAACTTCCCATATTTGTTGCAGAAAGAAGATAACCTTGGAGGAGTAACAGAAACTTTAAAAGAAAACGAGGGAAAATTGTAAAGAACAACTATACCAAATTCGCGGAAGGTTAATACTTGAATTTATTTACATACCATATAACCTTTTTGATAAAAAAAAAATAATTCAAATTTAGCAAAAACTTGACAACTTCAGACTCTAAGAGATAAATTGACTCATAATGAGACCGAAACATAATTATTGGCTACATTTAAAATGGTTAGAATCAAAATTTTTAAAGCAAACCTTATGAGGAAAACAACAGAATTGCAAACTTTTGTTTAAATGTTCTTTTTGAGACTATATCTCACTTGGGCAATGATATTATGGAAATTTCAGGTATATACGCGAAACCTCGCGGTGGAGGGGGGTGTAAAAGACTTTTCACTATAAGATAGGACTCCATAAGACCCTACAGGAAAGGGTTGTCGGGCCGTACCCGAGATAAGGCGAAACTCTCCGAAGCGCCCCGAAGTCCCGATCGACAGCGCGTTTTGTTTTCAGTTTATTCTTGTCCTGTGGCTAGTCGGTGCTACCTAGTTCTAAATGTGTCGATCACTGTGCCTCCGAAGAGTGGTCTCTACCCTATCCTGGAACCATATCCCGGAAGAGGTAAACCAACCATCCTCTACGGCCCTTATCCATGCCAACACCACAACAGGATCTCTCGCGCCTTCCACGAGGAGAACCCTGATCGCCAGCCCCACGCCACGGGCTGGCCATCACCAACGATCAACGTAAGTGTTAATAAACCAATCTTATTTTAAACAGGCTTCTAATTGTTGTGTGTTAACCTCACTATGACATTTCAGATCCTAGTTTCCCTCCTGGGTCTTACTCTCGTAATATCATGTATATAAAATTAATAATGTTTGAGTAAAGAAACCACTGGATTATCACGATCTTAATGAGTTTCAATACTGGAAAAGTCTTAATGAAAAACTCTTCTTTTCGGCATTGTCCAATGTAGCTGAGATACAGAGCCCTTAAAAAAGGGCCATGCTGAGCCCGCTAGCGAAAGCGATAGGACTGAAATCCCTGTTCGCTATAGAGCAGAGAGACAAAACTTCAAAGCATCATTCAGCAAGATTCAGTCTACGACTATGGCTTCCGACAGGGAGCCAAGAAGGACAAAGCCAAGAAGGGTCTTCTTTATCACGCCTTTTCCAGTATTGAAACTTTAAAGTTTATTAAGCTTTCAACTTTGAGGGTGAAACTGATGAATCAAGAAACTTCTTTCAAATTATATTTGAGATCGAAATCTCTATAAATGACAAAGTTAATTACTTTTTACATTTTAAACTCTACTGCTTACAATAACAAATAAATTTAAATAAACAAATCCTACATACATGCTTGGCCCTCTCGATAGTGAAATGAATCTGCAAGGAAATACAAGGAAGGCAACTTTATAGCACAGGATCCTTCCAAAGGTTTCTTTGATGTATATATGTAAAGGACCCTATACACGTTTCTGTACAAGAACCTGCGCCTAAATTTACATCGCAAATGAACCTGTACAGTGTCCTTCCAAAGGTTCCTTTGTCAGTGCAGGATTCTCTGCAGGATCATGTACAGTTTCCTTTGCCAAATACCTGCACAGGAACCGTCAAGATTGTCTTTACAGGTTAGCGTGCAACATCTTGCACAGGAATATGTACAGGATCCTTCGAGGTTCCCGTACAGAAATTTTAAGCTGGGTTTTTTTTTTGAGGCTGTGAAATAAACGAAAAAAGTGTTTTTTGAGATTACTTAGCAACCTAAAACACGTAAGAATTTACGAGTCAGTCCATCACAACTCCTACTTTTCTGTAGGGCTATGTAGTTATGGTGTTCTTGATAGGTTTCAGAAACACACAGTTCTGACGTCTAATGCTTCAAAAACTCCCCACTTTTGCAAAAGTGAACTTTTTCTTAGAGTTCCGAATACATTAATCATATTTTAGAGTTTCTGGTGTTTTTGAGAAATAGTTCCAGCCAATTTCACAACAAAAAAAATTTCGAAAAAATATCTAGCAACCCACTTTTCAAAAATTGAACTTTGTTTGCATTATCCTTCAGTTTCGAAAGTTCTGGAGTTTTCGAATGACTTTTCGATCAGCTCAAAATTCAAAGAACTACAGCACAATAAGTAAACCCAAATTCTACCATTTTAAAAATTACAATTTCGAGAAGATTTGATTAGTTCTGGACCCCTCCCGTTGAATTATATAATAAAGTCTCATAACACTTTTGGATCAACTCAAAATTCAATAAACTAAGGCACTTTAAAGATCAACCGACATTTTTCGAATTTTAACAATTTTGACAGTTCCAAGAGTTCTGAAATAAGTTCTGTCCCGCCGCTCGCAGGAGAGAGGTACCAAAAATTCTTGTGATTTTTTTCGATCAACTCAAAATTCAAAGAACTACAGAACGTTAAGTGAACCAAACATTTTGAATTTAAAAACTTTTCAAGTTCCAAAAGTTATGATCAGAGTTCTGGACCTCTCTAGTGGATTTCTACAAAAAAGTCTTACAACTTTTTTCGATCACGTCAAAATTTAAAGAACTACGGCACTTTGAAGAAGAGAATTTTTTTAACTTTAAAATTTTAAAATTTCCAAGAGTTCTGATCTTTTTGTGAATTTTTTTTGTGTGAAATTGGCGGTGGGGGTGAACTCATCTCTTTATTTTCGAAAAGTGAGTTTTTCATGTTTTAGATATCAGAACTATTGCTAAAACCGATCAAGAACTCCGCAACTAATGAAGAGGTACTCAGAACACTAAACAAAATCTTTAATTTTTAATAGTGGAAGTGCAGTTTCACAGGGTGGGAAGGGGAGCGAGTCAGGGAACAATCGTCAGCTATCCGTAAACTAGACGAAAGGAATAATATTACAGAATTCGTTGAGAAGGTACATCACATAAAATCTGTTAATTATTCGTCAAACAGCAGTATAATACTAACCTCGGAGCAATTCAGGTGCTTGGAAATATGCATGGCATATCTAGCTGCTCCTCTTATTAACGCCCATGGTGATAATGCACTTCCGGACATTAGTACACTACGATGAAACAATAAACCTACAAAAAATTAATTAATTTATCTATAATACTACATTAATATCACTCACAGTTCATAATACATCCTAGTAGCACTTTCTAATATGTATGATAGAGGCCAGAGTCTGGTCCTGCATCTGCTGCTGAGATCTAGGAAAAAAACAGACTAGCGCGGTGGGAAAAATGCTCAGACCAGACAGAAAGCAGAAACTGACAAATTATGGAATCAGATTCCAAATTTTGATTTCGTCCTTAGTAATTAGATTATAAATGATTCAGTTAATGTTATTCTAACGACTACTTCCAGACAAATATATATTTATATATATTATATATACCACGCTGGTCATACCACGCTGGAAACACCAGTTCCCGTTAGATCACTGAAGTTAGGCAGTGTTGGGCGCGGTTAGTACTTGGATGGGTGACCGTCTGATACTACTGCGTTGCTGTTGGCGGTGATGGGTGTGGTGAGCCCACACTTGTAGTTATTTACTACAAGAAATTATCCACCTAGAAACACTACCCGAATCGGGTAGTGTCACGCTTACCCCTTGAGGCTCGCCGAAAGGGAAATGGCTTAATGGTATATATATATATATATATATATATATATATAATAAAAAAAGCAAAAAAGAACGTATTGATACGAATTGAATTGAAAAGACTAAGACACCCTGCAAATCCCGCTTTGCGACAATGACGCATTGGAACTATGTGTCAATGGGTGTAAATTCGTGAAGACGGTATTTTAATTTTGAATCTTTCTATACGTAAAAATACGGTGCAAAAGTCTAAAGTTAGCGAATACACATCCATGCGTCAGCACGCAAACGCCTTAACATTGGTCAATGCGTCTGAATTCGCGTGAGTAAAATACACACTTGAATTCGCCCCAATGCGTCACGGCGAATTTCAGCAAGTGTTGATTTATACAATTTAATCCTTAACAGGAAAACCAATGTGCGGGGCATATAGAATTTATTGTAAATGTTTATTAAATTGTCTCTTAGCTCAGTGGCGGGTACTCTGGACTGATACACTAGGGATCGCTGCTTCAAGTCTCGACGCATGCACTTTTTATTAGATTTTTTTCAAATTGACCTTGACCACGCATTCATATGAATTCACACGCATTCAATTCGCGCTGTCTCAATTCATCTGAATGCGTCTCCATGCGTTCAAATGAATCAGAAAACGGGATTCACGCGCATTAAAAAAATGTCAATTCGCCCCAATACGTATCAATCCTTTTTTTTTGCTGGGATATATATGTATATATAATTTTAAAAAAAGTTAAACAACCACCGCAGGGTCCCACTAAGAGCAACTGCCATCCAAAAAATGTCAATAGCCCCCAGTAGCACCGCGGTAAATCACACTTATGGCCACGTCTCACAACTGTAAGATGGATGGTCATAGGCAACGACGAAATCACAACAGTAGTATAACTATGACAGTTCGGTGACACCTTGGTCGGTAAAACAGTGGCCGGTAATTTACCGACAGGTGCTAATGGTTAGCTTCCGTGCTAAATTATCGACAGTCGTTTCCATATCCATAACCGATAATTGCGTTCTCCACCATACCGGCAGAGTGAGACACAGGCAATAGGGCCACAGCAGTCGGTAAAACATCGACGCGCAAAGTTTCACTTTACCTACAGTCCTTTCCGAACAGACGGTCGATGAATGTGATCTCTGTTTTACCGCGAGAGTGTGATACCGAAGTTCAGATACATGCCACGGCGTCTCGTCGTGGGGTCTCCGGCCAATATTCAGAGGCGCGCAGACGTGAGATTCCCCGCGCTCCCTATCCCGCTAGCGTATAGTGGGGACTTCTCTTTAAAAGCCCACATTCAGAGGCGTGAATTTCAATTCGCGTTATGGTGACATGTGAATCAGTGAGAAGTGTCTAACGAATTAAAGTGTCTTACGAAAAGAGTGTTTCAAAAAATTTCAATGGTTGTGTAGAAGAGTGGTTCTGCGAAAAATGTTAGTTGTTATTCGTGCAGTGATTCATGCAGTGAAAAGTGTTCTTCGTGTTGCTTTGTGCTATTAATTTAATTTTATTGTGTGTGTTCTTAGATTGTAAAGAGATCTGGACATTCTGGTGAGGCTCATCGTCGGCACCATCCAAATCACGTTCCCGCTCACCATCACCGCTACCACAGACATCGCTACCGCTACCACAGACACCATCGAAGGCATTACCACCATCATCATCATGCTCATCACTAATACCATCATTGCCATCGACTTCAAGAACTTTACCACAACAAACTCCAGTGAAACTCAAAACACCACCAACATCAATAGATCATACATATCAGAGTGTACCGCTGAAAGATGCTGGTAAACAGAAACCGTATAAGCGTCCTGCCGCTCCACTTCCGTCATCATCATCACTGCACGCAGCTATCGTGAACGATGATCTTCGTCTATCAGATGTAAGCAGTGATGATGAAGAAAGAAGTGCGAGTAAAAGACGGAACATAGAAATAATGAATCCCACTCATCGCAAAAAAACACAGCCAGTTATTATAAGCGGACGTAAACCTGAAGGTGCGTCAAATAAAAAATAAGTAGATATATCGACGACTCCATTGAATATGAGTCTATGTACTGACCACGCCGTGTATGAGACTCTTCCCCATGCTTATACACAGCACATAGTCTCATACTGGGCTCTGTCAGCAGATAGACTCATATTGAATGGAGGCGATCAAGCGTTGTTTCTTATGAGTAATGGTCGAGTGTGACTTTATCGAGAGGAGACTTAAAATGTTTTAATAGCAATTAAGGTGAGAGTTTATTCCAATAATTTTGTTACTGTCTTGGATTGTGGTAGTAAAGCGTGATCCATCTGCATCATTACAATCACAACCAACTCCTGATACATCGCTCGTAAAAAGGCATGATATTAGACCTCAGTGCTGTTGCTGTAAAACATACCATCAAAATGATCCTCCTTTCGACTTGAAAACAATAGATCTTCCTTTACATCGATTTAAGACTAGAAGACAAGAAATCGAAGAAATTTTACAGGTCAAAGTCTATGTGGTATATATATATATATATATATATATATATAGCCTAGTATATAGTTTTTTCAACTCTATCAATCATAGATGTCAGCAGATGCAGCTTACGGAATTCAAGGAATTCACGGAATTCAAGGAATGCACGGAATTCAAGGAATTCA
>CAKNYM010045326.1:0-12729 GCA_932195095.1 Andricus curvator
GCGCGTGGTAGAAGCGTACGTATGCGTCTACCACGCGCATGCGTCTACCACATCTCTCGCTCTCTAGGAGAAAGAGTAGGGACGCGGAACATGTGTTCTCACAGGGAATTTCCCCGAGTTGGGCATGCCTGATCTAGAGGCTTCAGTCCTTGTCGAATGAGCAAATTTTTGCTTTTCTCAGATCAGCAGGACTTAATTCAAGGAACGACATATCTCTACAGACATAATGCGACCCTAAGAGTGCTTTACTACCATATTTGTTGCTCTCACGGTGTTGGCCGCGACCCTGCCCTGCCGAACGCTTCGAGGGAGATAGAATTTTCTGGAGCTACCATTTTCGGACAGCAGTCTCCATTGTACATTCGAGGCCTGACATTGTTCTGCAAGACTTCGAGAAACGAACTATATTAGTGATCGAATTCTCGGCTCTGGCCAACTGCAACATCAGTGCTAAGGAGAAGGAAAAGGAGGAGAGGTATCAAGACCTTGAAAGGAAGGTGCAGCGACTGTACCCAAAATGTTCGGTTAAAGTAATTGTCCTTGTGATCGGTGCTTTCGGAGGTGCGAAACTATCACTGGTTCATAACCTTAAAGCCATACCCCCTTGCCAAAAACATGTCAAGGCACTTACGAGATGGATGCAGAAAGCTGTCATCCTTGGGTCACTCCGTGTCCTCAAGACACACGAGGGTTTCGCTGGCCTGTCATTGTGATTTTATCGTGCCCTGTGACCACCCATCTCAAGGTCATGAGACGTGGCCATAGGTGTGATTTGCCGCGGTTCTACTGGGAGCTGGTGTAATTTTGATAGATGGCAGTTGCTCCCGGTGGGACCCTGCGCCCAATAATATACATTTTGGAATGTTCGACCCGCACAGTCACTAAATCGTTCTCTCGTGGAAACAAATACATATTTTTTTTATTTTGAATGAAAATGATTTTTAGTACTTCATGTAGTATTTTGAAGTTTTCTCTTGAGGTAAGAATTAAAATCGAAAAGTTTCAAGAGAACCTGACGCGAGTCCTAAGGTTTAACCCAGACGACAGTTTTAGTGTTATTATTCTGCTATTCAACTCATTGAAGTCAAGTGTTCCCCTAGGGTTCAGGTATTGTAAAAAAGTGGATTGGCTCCTCAGAAAGTGCGAACAAAATTTGGGAAATGTACTGGGCTACAGCTTTGGGCCTGCAGCAGGGGGCTTTATGGTCGAGCCCACCTCTGGAAGTCCTAAGCCTCCAACAGTAAGCCACTTTGAGTTTAATTTAGCTTCCATAAATTCTGCAGTTTACGAGTGAAGCTGCTGTTGGGCTAAAATTTTTATTTTTCACTCATTTTTGTAATCGTTTCAAAACTATGAATTAAAAAATAATGAACTTTTTTTTTTATAAATCTGTTCTCAATATCCTCAAAAATGCTTTTTGGAAATGTCAAGTTAAACAATCATATCTAAGGCTCGCTACGAGTCTACAAATATTGCAATTTTATGCAACTTTTGAGATGTCTCAAATTTTTGTGTAACTTTGTTGATGTATTAAAATTTTACAAAAATGCATTTTTACTGAGAAGAGGACAAGTTTCTAAAAGGGTAAATAAATTGACTTATACAAAGTCGAACAAAATACTTGAACAAAATCGAAGAAGTAAAAAAAGTATACGTTTTACGTATTAAACTCCACAAGTCACAAAATTTTCGCACAGCGTACTAAGAATCATTTTGTTTTAAAATAAAAAAATATGCATTTATTTGTTTCCACGACAGTGGAATTCCGATTGGTCTTCGTAGGAAACTGTGCTGGAACCCCACTTCAGCGGTGCATTCCACTTCGCGACTGTACAATACATTCTGAGATTATCGTTCATGGCGTGTGGATTGGTTTCGGTATTCACTTGCTTAATTTACATCAGGGGCCCGACCGAAACCTCTCTTCATCCTCTTTCATCTTTATTTTCTTTCTTTTCAATTTCGTCAGCCATTCCACCAGCTCTGCTTCCTTTTTTCTACTTTTTGATAGTCTTCTAACTAATGCTTTAACGTCGCTCTAACTCTCTGTTATAACATGCATTTCCGTTCATCTTCTATACCCCAGTATTTCATCCATTCCTCGTATTTCCACATTTCACGCTCGCGATCTTTTTCTGCAATCCTCTACTTACGTAATACTTGAATAGCCCCTATCACCCTTTCATTCCAAATATTTTGCTATTTCCTATACTCTTATCTATTCATAATATTTTGCTTCCTTTATTATTTTCCATTACGGTGAACACTTGCCTATTTCAAGACGCACCTATTTCAAGCCTTACCTATTTCAAGTCCCCCATGCTGGGCTATTTCAAATTGCGCAGTTTTTTCACCTCTCACCACGGTTCCTGTACGGTCTCGCCCGCGTCAGTGGTTGACCAATAAAAAAGAGTTCCGAAGAGCGGAAAGCCATCTTTGGTTTGAATTGAGTATTCTAGCGCGCGAATCGATACAAGGCCGGGACAGCCAATGAACGTCACTTGACAAAAATCACCCGACGACTCGCGGTAGAGGTGGGGGCCCCTCCAGCCTTGAAATAGGCAAATGTTTACGTTTTGCGGCCCTTGAAATAGGCAAGAGTCCACTGTACTTGTTTTAATACTTCTCTATCCCTTTTTATCAATGCTTGTTGTGCCTTTATTCCATGGTGGTGCTGTCTCCTCAATAATTCTGTTGACCAACCATTCCTATTTAAGTACCTTTCTCACTATTCCATCCCTGAGATTAACATTCAGTAGATTAGTTCTGGCCGTTTACTGAACAGAAAGAAGCTACAAATAAGAAAATCTACTCGAGAGAACTCGGATGGTTGCACAGTAGGCCAGGAACTCCAGTTCGGAGGCCAAAAGTCAGCAAACTTCTTAAAATGTGCCAATTTCATGCCGTTGATGACGACGCTTGCGCATTTCTCGAGCAATCTGAAAAAAAATTTCCCGCCGGGTGTTCCCGGGCTTTACCGCCTGCTCGCGAAGTTCGTATGCATCGTGATCAGCGACTATTAAAAATGCCAGATTACATCCAACTTTCTCGAGGGGAAGCTATGGGTCACTGAAATCGAATCTGAAGTTAGAATTCTATAATTAAAAATGACGGATCCAGTATCGCAGACGAAAACATTGGAAAAATATGAGATTTGCTTAAAATTAAAATTTGAACACAAAGTTCTAACATTAAAAATAGCGGATTCAATCTTTAGATGAAAATATTACCACGAGCAGGTTGCAGTACGATTATAGACCCCACATAGTTTTGGGTAGAACTTCGAAGTCGTATTTTTTTCTTCCTCTTTGACCGACGTTTAAAACGTAGAAAATTAATTCTAGCGTTGTTTCGCGACTCAATTTAATATATAACAGGATGTTTACCCTACCTGGAAAACTTGGAATTGTCAGGGAATTTGTGTATATCAGGAAATGTCAGGGAATTTTTTTTTAAAGTCGGAATTTTTTCGAAAGCGTGCTTGATTTTTAAAAATTGCAATATAAAATTGAATAACAATGATTCTCCATTTGTGCAAGTAGCTTTATATTATTATATAATATAAATATTATGTAATATTATTATATATAATATTATAATAATATAATATTATTATATATTCTTTTAATAGAAAATTCAAGTATCTGGTTCAAAATTCATGTATTTTGTTGAAAATTCTGTCCTTGTTGAATTCAACTCCTTTTGATAACAAATTAAAATCTTTTTTTTGGTTTAAATATCAATTACTACATTTTTTCAGAATTCATCTTTTATGAAATTAAAATTGAATTACTTGGTTAAAAGTTAAACTCTTTCGTTAAAAATTAATTTTCTTTGTTTGAAGACATAATTTTAATTGAAAGTTCATCTCTGGTTGACAAACGAGCTATTTTGTTCAAAGTTTTTTTTATTATTTTGAAAATTAATTTTTTTAATGAAGATATAACTATTTCAGATAAAGATTCCATAATTTTATTTAAAAATTAATTTCTTTGGTTGAAAATTCAATTATTCTAGTTGAAAATTCATCACTTTGTCTGAAAATGTAACTATTTTTTGTTTGTAAATTAATTTTTTTTTTTATGAATTTTTTTTTTGTTAACTGAAAATGTAACCATTCTAATTGAATATTCCATAATTTTAGTTGAAAATTCATCTCTTTGGTTGAACATTAATTTCTTGAACTGAAAATTTAACTATTCATTTTTTGAATTTCTCGCCCCCCCCCCTCTCGCTCACTAACGATCACTAACGACATTCATTCAAAAGTATAGTAACATTCAATTGTTTTGGTTCAAATAGTCTTTGATTCAGTCGAGTGTTGGTGCAATCGAATACTTGCCATCGGTTGCACAACTGCGAGCGAGCGAGTGAGCGATTATCCAAGTTCAAAATGGCGTTGGCGACAAGTAGAGATAACGAGATGCTGTAATTTCCTATAGTGTTTTCAGTAATATATCATTGTCTATCTCGCAAGTGCCTCGGCGTGTTTTTGGCACGCCGATATGGCTTTGAGGTTATGAACGATTGATAGCTTCGCGCAGCTCCGAGTGCACAGATCACAAGGACCATAATTTGAATAGAATATTCTGGTTACAGCTTCCGCAGGTCGCTTATAATGTCCCGATAACTCTCCTTGTTTTCCTTCTCCTTGACAGTGATGTTGTTGGCCGGAGCCGAGAATTCTGTCACGAATATACTTCGTTTCTCGAAGTCAAGGAGAACGGTGTAAGGCCTCAAGTGTGCAGTGGGGACTATTGTCGAGAACATGTAGTTCCAGTAAATTTGACAAATCTCGTTGTCGCCAATGGAATCTTATCTCTCCTTCGGAGCGTTCGACAGGGCAGGGTCATGGCCAACATCGTAAGAGCGATGAAGATGGTAGAAAAACATTTTCAGGGCCGACTTGTGTCTCTGGACATACGTCTTTCCTGCTTGAGTGAGACATCCGGACAATATGTATCCTAGATGTTCAGAATATGCATGATATGCTCTGCACTAGGGCGGAGCAAATTTAGCCATTTACGAAGTATCGTATGGAACCCCAACGCATATCTTCTGGAGTTGCCTCCCGATTCCAAAATGCCCCAATTGACCTCTTAGTTTGGAAATTTGAAATTTCGGTCAAAATGAGTTAACAAAGCAGTTGTTGTAGCAGTGCCTTAAAAGTTAATTTCAAAGTGACATATGTCTGAATGAAATGTATGCGGATATTTAACACCTTCTAGGACCTTGGTCAAGGTGGCAACGTCTGAAAGGAATGCTGCGGGAAAGGACTAATAAGAGAAAATAACACTCGCTAGTATCTTTTTTACTTCTGTTAGTACTACCAAGCACTCACCACGTAAAGGTGGCTGCACATCAAATACCATCCCTACCCCCCCATCCACTCAAGCGGAACACACAATTAAAGTGGTTTAAAAACGGATTTACTTTCTAAAACTGGATTGAGCTGATTTTCCAACAGCCTAGCTCGAATAAAACAATCTGGAGCTTGTGATTGGTGGTTGGGAAACTTGGGTTCCTTGCTAAGCGATCATTTTAGTGTACAGCACATATTTCACTTTGAAATTGATTTTTACGGCACAACTACAGCAACTGATTTCTTACCTCATTTTGACAGAAATTTCAAATTTTCAAACGCAATGCGCAGTATGTAGATGAAGTTGTACAGAGGTCTATTACGGTGTTTTGGTATCGGGAGGGACCGCGACAACATATCTATAGACCAGGGCTCACCAGAATGGAGCCATTAACTGCCTTGGCAGCCAAAAGAGAAGGTCAAACATCCCCCCATAAATGTTCGGTCCCTAGTTCTTCGCGGTAAATTAAAATTTGAAATAAAATGTATGGTAAATTCGAGTAGAAAAAATTCAGATCCTCCGGTATAAACGATGAACCGTAACGAGCCGTAACCGTAACGACCGTAACGCTTTGCCGGATTTCTCGAAACTGAAGAAAAAAATTACATACAAACTTTCTGTCAGCCCTGCTATAGAGGTTCAACTTGCTATTTCGAAAAGCGCCAAATTCGTTCCGCCCTACTCTACATCCATCGCTGGGAACCTCTTGACGTAAAATGCAGCTACAGTATATTAAGGTGAAAATAATATCAGCTCCCGGTGAAATCCCGCGGTTGTCCTTATGACAAACTTTAACTTTTCATATATCCCACTGGGAGCAACTTCCATCTAAAAATTACACTTGCTCTCAGTAGAAACGTTGTAAATCACACCTATGGCCACGTCTCACCACCGTGAAATGGGTGGCCACAGGGCACGATGAAATCATAACGACAGGCCGGCGAAACCCTCTTGTGTCTTCAGGACACCAAGCCGTTGCACCTCCCTTTCAAGGTCTTAATAGCTCTCTTCCTTTTCCTTCTCCTTGGCAGTGATGTTGCAGTCGGCTGGAGCCGAGAATTCGATCACGAATATAGTTCGTTTTTTGAAGTCTGGAAACTATGTCAGGCCTCGAGTGTGCAACGGAGACTGCTGTCCGAAAATCGTAGTTTCAAAAAAGTGGGCACTTCTCGTTTTGGACAATTGACTCTATCTCCCTTGCAGCATTTGGCAGGGCGGGGTCGCGGCCAACACCGTAAGAGCGACAAAGATAGTAATAAAGCACTCTTAGGGCCGCATTATGACTAGATATACGTCGTTCCGGCCCTGCACATATCGCTGGGAAATTCTTGATATAAAATGCGGTCACAGTATACTAAGGTGGAAATGACACCGTCCTAGCATGAGAAAATGAAACCCTCCGTACCTGAATTAAGTCCTGATTAATTAAGTCACTTCTGATGTTAAAATTCAGGCCAAGGGCCTCGGCCACCTGCTTCGCGGTTTTGTAAAGGAACGCTCCTTTGCCAATCATCTCGTGTTTCCTGACCATTTTTAGGAGAGGGTCTCTGCCATTTGCAAAGGTATAAGCTGTACTTAGAACAATTCGGTTATGGAAACATTGGAGATTCAGAAGTCCGCATCCGTCTTGACGGCGTGAGATGTATAATTGCGGAGCGGACGAAATTATTTGCGGCTTTGAGGCAAGCCCATGTATTAATAGGTCTCTCCAGTGTCAATATGTCTAATAAAACTTATGTCCACAAGCTCAGGGTCATCGGGAACGTTAATAATCTTTCCTTTCTTCAGATGAATCTTGGCACACTTGTCCAATCTAAATTGCATACCAAGTTCTCATGTGTACTTCTTGACGATATTTAGAGCAAGTTTGCTCACAGTGTTGCTCACAGGTTTGCTTTTACCAGATGCATAGACCTTCAGGTCAACCATATAAAATGCATGAGTGACTTTATGCTCGCGATGATTATTATCGCCGTAGAGTTATCCAGGAGAATTTTTAGTGCGGGAGATAGAGGCAGAAGTGTGATGCAAAAAAGCAGAGGGGTCATGGTAACTCTCTGAAAGGCGCCCCTCTGGAAGGTGACGTTGTTCGTTGTCACACAATAATTTCCAGATGAGATAAAAAATCTAGTTTTCCGAAGGGGCATCAAACTCTTTATGAATCTAACTATGTGAGGAAGAACGTTCAAGCTTTCCAACATAGATCTATGAGAGGTTGAATTGAAAGCTTTCCGGTAGTCAATCCAGGCTATTGACAGGACGCGGTGATGGACTGCTGCGTCTTTGCAGATGCGCTTGTCAATTAGCAGGTTCTCTCGGCCAGCCTCTACGGAATGGGCGTTTCCGACTTCAAAAATGAGGTGAATATGCGATCATCTCTCAGCAGGTGCCTGCTTCCGCGGTTAGTATTAATTTCGCTTCCTAATCTTCGTCTGCAACTTGTTCAAGCAGCGCTTGGGGAAGCGCTCCGCGTACATATCCATTTTTCGAGAGGTAGGCAGGTTGAATTTCGCAATGACTGATGCGAAACGTGCTGAAGCTCTGGGTGTTTCTGGCACAACAGTGTATGCATACGCGCCATAAAGCCTTCGTGAGTAGGGGTAATGCTGGCATCGTAGCAGTCTAGCAATTCGTCCTTGAGGTGATTCGTCCACTCAATGTCGGCGTTTCGCTGGTTCGTTGTCTTGTTTCAATATAAATTATTTTCAGCACCCCGAACTCTAGGGTGATCGGCACTGTTTGCCGATCCATTGTCGTGTGCTCTGCGCGTTCGATCGTTTTGAACCGCATCTACATACAGCTAGGGCAAGGGTTCGTCCGTCCTTGTAGAGCCCCGCATGCAAGTATAAGCACGGTTCTTACGCCTCCGCTTAGGGATTATTCCTTCGGGACTCTCCCTGGACAATTGTCCGCGACTGCTTATTAATTATTGTAACCATATTCAGCAGAAACCCTTGCTCATAGGCCCTTCGGTTCGACTCCACAGGAATAGAAACCGAATATACACACATATATATATTTAATACACTGGATACAATTATTAGTGGAAGAGAACTTAAACATAGTAATAAAAGGCATGTAAAATTTACTTTATTGTTAATGAGTGAATGGAATAAAACTCAAAACCTAATAAAATCATTTTTTTATTTTTATTTACTTATTTTTTAAACCAAAAAACGTGCCGAACAAAAAGAAATTTAAGTGCAGAATAACTATAATAGCCAGATGAGGAATGCCACAGCCGAGGAACGACGACAGAAAGGGGGAACCTGGGGATTTCAAACCAAACCCTATCAGTGGGTGATGATAAGGCAAAAAAACGCGTCCCAGGGTCACCTTCTAAAGTGGAGAGGCAAGCTAAATTAAACGCGAAAAGTGTGAAAAATCTGGAAAGTTTTGTGGTGCGGAATAATACGTGGGAGAGGAGCGTCAATGAGAAAAAAGCGTTCGAAAGATCAGAGAAGCTCTCGCGCTCGCCGATCAGAAAGGAGGGAACGTCAAAACAGCCTTTGGAAGACGTTTCAGAAAAAGGGAGTGGGGAAATGGGAAACCCTTATGAGAATACCGTGGCGGGAGAAAAGTCCGAGCCTAACGGAGATGGACCAAGTGTACCTCCTCAGAACTTGCCGGTGTGGGCTAGCCAAATTGGGGAATCCTTGAAGAAATGGTGGAATGTGGAATTGAGGAAAGGGGCAGCTGAAAGAGTTGAGGGAGTTAATTGTAGAAGGGCAGAAAAGGGAAGAGGCCGCAATGTCGGATCTGGAGAAAGCCAGGGAACGAGAGAAACAGCACCTGGAAGAAATCGATGAGTTAAGATTGGAGAAAGAGTTTTTGACAGGAAAGTTAAAGGAGTAGGAGGATAAAATTCCAAATGAGATTATCGACGACCCTACACCACCTGAAGGATCGGAAGGAGAAATGGACAATAGAGCAGATCTACTTACGGGCGATGACAAGGAGGTCTACCAATACGAGGAAAGAGATACCGAAGAGATGTCAATACTCAGCTCAAACGAGCTGAAGTGGGAACTGAGAGAGAGAAGCACGAAGGAAAGTGGTAATCGTGAGGGGTTCTAGATCCAGAGGAAAGTTTCTAGCTAAAGAAATAGGGGACAAGCTTAGGGAACTGACAGGAATCAGCCCGATAATAGAAGACCTGAGGCACATAGCCGGTGGAGCATTAATTACGCTTGTCTCACTAGCAAATAAAAAGAGGCTGATGTCTAACAGCTTCAAGCTGACCGGAACGGGAATCACATTAGAGGACGACTTCACCCTTAGGGAGAAGGAAATTTTGGAATGGATCAACAAGAAGGTGGAAGCAGCAAAAAGGAGGGGAGCAACTACGAGTGTGCACTACTACATGAGATGGAAAATCAACGATAGGGAATATTACTGGAACGAGAAGGAGAGGAGGGTGGAGGAAAAACTTTTTCGTAAGCAAGAAAGGGAAACAGAAGGAAGGCAGGGGCGCAATTAAAGGTGTAGTATGGAATATAGCGAAGGGGAGAAAGATTAGTGGTATGTGGGATTTTCTCAAGTCGTATGACATAGTGATACTGCAAGAGACTTGGATCGAGAAAGAAAAGGAAGACACTTTTTTAACGTCACTGGACCAGGAATATGTATGGACAACCAAAGCAGCGGTAAGAGTTAAAAATAAGGGGAGAGTGAAGGGAGAGCACATTGTCGGGGTGCGCAAGAGTCTGAGCGGGAATTTCAAAATAGAAGAATGGGATTTGGGGCTAAAGATCAGTGCAGAAATATTGGGGGACATGAGAAACAAAGTGAATATTTTAACTATTTACAATAACGTAGGAGTAGCAAGAGCGGTGAATAGTATTAGAACTTTAGTGGAGGGTATGCTGGAGAAGGGAGAAAAGATTGTGATACTAGGTGAATGGAATGCGAGAGTAGGAGAGGAGTTGGGGGGGGGGGGGGGGTTGACGATCTAGCGCCAGCGAAGAATTTCAACACTAAGAAAATCGGAGGATAAGACTGTAAACCCGGAAGGGTACAAGTTATTGAAATTTTGCGATGAAGAGAGCTTGAGGATTCTTAATGGAAGGTTGGGGAAAGATGTTAGGGGAGAATGGACGCACATCGGAGACGATGGGGGATATGTAATTGATTACATAATAGAGACAGAGGGAGATGGGGATACGGACATCAGAGAGATATGAAAATCGTAGCTAGAACCGAATCTGACCACTTTCCAGTAAGCTTCCTGATGGGGGGAAAAGGGCTGCAAAGGGTTATGGGCCAGGGGAGGGATCGAGAGCCAGAAAAGGGTCCAGAAACAGAAAGTAGGCTAATATGGGACGAAAAGAAAAGTCAGGATTACAGGAAGGAATTGGAGAAAATTTGGGGAAAGAGGCTAGTGAATGGGAAGACTGGCTGGGAAGAAAGGTGGGACAGTTTGACAGATGTGGTTAAACAAGCGGCTCAAAAGTAGGCCTGTTTAAGAAGTTGAGGGTGAGGAAGAGGGGCAAGAAGAACCAGGATTGGGGGAAAGACGAGGAAGAGAAAAGGCTGCGAAGAATAGCATTCAAATCCTTGAAAAAGTACTTGAGAACTAAAAAGGACAGTGACAAGGGAACATACAATGGCAACATAAAGAAACTAAGGGAATACCGAAGAATCAGACGGAAACAGGAATAGGAGAAAAAATGGGGAAAAGTTAAGAGCAGTAAAAATATGGGCGAATTTTGGCAGGCAACTAACGGATTCAGACCGAAACGGAAGCAAAAGAGGAGAGGGATTAAAAAAGAGAAGTGGAGGACGCACTTTATGGGACTACTTGAAGGGGAAGAGCTCGAGGAGGAAAATTACATTCCAGAGAATTCGGGGGCCAGGGTGGATAATATTGGAGGACCGCCACCGACGGAAGTTGGGAGGACGAAGCGGAGATAGAACTGAACGGGGAAATTTCTTTCAATGAAATAGCGACGGTAGTGGACAGAATGAAAAAAGGGAAAGTTGCAGGAGAGGACGGGGTTAGCATAGAATTTATTAAGTGGATGCGTAAGGAATGGGCTTGAAAATTAGAGAAATTGTGAACGGATTCTGGAAGGATACGAGGCTCGCCAAAGGGTGGGAGGTTGCACGCATCTATCCGATTCACAAGGGGGCGACGAAAATGATACAGGCATTACAGGGGATTAGCGCTGCTGGATATAGGTTACAAAATTATAGCAACAATTCTGAATGAAAGGATCAGGGACTGGATGGAAAAGAAAGGGTTATACGAATAAAGCCAAGCAGGCTTTAGAAGAAGGAGAGCAACGAGAGACCATGTGTGGGTACTGAATTCGTTGATCAATAATAAACTAAAAAAAAAGGTGGGAAACTTTACACGGCATTTATTGATTTAAAAAAAGCCTTTGACACTGCAGATAGGGGTCTATTGATAGGAAAGCTGGGAATGATTGGGAATAAGGGGAGAATGATGAAAATGCTGGAAAAAATATACAGCAGGAAAATAAACGAGGTTATCACGGCAAAAGAGACGACTGAAAGCTTCAAAACGGCTAGGGGGACAAAACAGGGGTGTTCATTGAGCCCAACCATGTTTAATATATTAATTGGGGACATGGACGAAGCTTGGGAAAGGGGGAACGTAGGGGGGACAGTGATCGGAGGCACTAAGATATTTGGGTTGAAGTATGCGGACGATGTCGCCTTGATAGCAGACTGGCCGGAAGGGCTAAGGGAAATGCTAAGGAAGGTGAAAAAATAAGAAAATAGGAAGAAGCTCACGATAAATGTGGGGAAAACAAAAATATTGATATTTAGAAAGGGGGGAAGAAGAGAAGGAAATGAGAGCTGGAAGATAGGAGGGAAAGAGCTTGAAGTAGTAAATTTTACAGTGGGGAAGGCTAAGGTGCGGGAATGTGGGAAAAGCGGGGAAAAAAGGATATTAAGATGTTTCGTGCAGGTGAGATGGGAGGGAAGAAGATAGTCTCCAACATATTCTTAGATGCGAGGTGGCGTGGGAGAAGCTGAATGGCAAGTGGACAGAAGGGGTTAGAAATTGGTTGGGAAATAAAAATGGGAATGAGCTGGAGGAATTGATCGCAACAACCCTTCAAGGGAAACCGGACCCCATCCTCTGCGGGTACGCAAGAAATTTTGTAAACAGGGCCAAAGAGTCGGAACGTCCAGAGCTGTGATTATATTGTGACCGGAAATTACTGTATATGCGTATGATTCAGGAAGCAGCAATAATAGACAATAGCATACAGAGACATGTAGTCGACAAATAACTTATATTTGATTATACAGGGTGTTTGTTTTAACTTGAGACAACGAAATATCTAAAAAAATACGCATCCTACGGAAAAAATGTCTGGAATAAAAACTTTTT
>CAKNYM010045326.1:12739-35025 GCA_932195095.1 Andricus curvator
CCCTAATATAAAAAATGTTACGTTTTGCACGTACTTTGAGCGATTGCTAAGCGTCAGACACGCGATGAGAATGTATTAGTTAAAGCCGAAAGATCTTTAACAAAAGAGAATTTACAATCACCAAATTACTCTGCACAAATTTGGAAGAAATACCTAGACCGAGCGAGGTGGTAAAAATTCTTATATTTTGCAAAATGACGCTGCATTACTACAAGTTTAACATATTTCAAGGACACTGAAAAATCTTGGATTTTACTCTTTGCATGTTCCTCCTTAACTTCAAAATTGAACATTCAACATTTTTTCAAACGAAATAAATGAAGACAAAGAATTTATTTCAATCAAACATTTGCATTTTCGAATTCCTGGGAGCGAATTGTATGGAAATATGTATGTCAAAAATGTAAATTTAAAAATGTATGTCATTAAAATCCTCCCTCTATGAGGAAGCAAAATGCATACTATCAGATTTATGTGGACTAAACTATTTTTGAGGCCGGAAGAATTTTTTTCATAAGAATATAATTTTCTAATTTTTCTCGTAAACGTTGCAAGGTACCATAAAAAGGAAAGAGGTATTTTTCATTGATCTTGTTTAGACGTGCACACTTTTATTTCAATATTCTTTCGTATCTGTCGTTTTCGAGAAAAATGACAAAATTCGATTTTATGAAGAAAAATTCTACTGTCCACAAAAGTTATTTTGCCCGCATAATACTCATAAGATGTCTGTATAAAAATACAAATAAAACAAAATTTTTTTTCGCAAATCAGAAAAATGCGTATGGGTAATATCCTTAAAAAACACCTTTTCGCCCCCGAGAGATTTGACCTTATATCAAGGAAATGATTTTTTTAATTAAAGAAACTTTTTTCAAAGTACAACCACAATTTTGTATGGCATATATCTGTCAAAAACATTGATTTAAGAGACAAGTTTAACGTTTATTATCTACAACTCTCAAGAAACTACATTAAAATTTTATAAACTTTTAGCACATTTAAACTATACACACATATGCACAATGACTGTATTTTTCTTTTTTAAAACAGGATATGTCATTGCGAGGGTGATGCAGGTGCTCCGTTGTTGGCTCCTTGCTACTGTAGCGGTAGTCTGCGTTACGTGCACCAAGCTTGTCTTCAGCAATGGATAAATGCATCAGACACACGGGCCTGTGAATTATGTAAATTCACATTCATTATGCACGCTAAAACCAAACCATTCTCAGAGGTGTGTATCACATATTTTCCGTTTTATATAAGAAAGAAGTTACTGTATACATTAAAAAATTTAGCTTTTTACATTGCTGGAATTGTTGAAGAGAGCACTATTTATACATTCAGAATGTTTATTTTGATTTTTAATATACATTACCGTTGGAAATTGTCTTTACCCGAATATACATTACCGTTGGAAATTGTCTTTACCCGTTAGAAAGCTTATTAAATTATGCTCCAAATGAGCCCTTATAGAGATATTTTTTACCTTTTGAAGAGAATGTACCACAACAGAAGTTTAAAAAAATGCAAGAATTTTTTGAATTTTGTACATCGAATTGAACGTGTAGCATGACCTAGGAAAGTTGTATTAAAAATCTATCATTCATACCACACATTCTTCAAAGTCTTATCTTTAATTTTAGCCAATAAAACTTCAATAAATCTTTACGGGTTTTCGACATACGACTAAAAATGTCTAAGTCTCAAATGTCAAGTTTCAGTCTGTGATTACTGCTGTCGACCGCAAGAGCGGTGTTCGCCGAGAATTTCTCAGATTTTGTTTTGAAACTTCAACTCGTGCTGTGACTTAGGATACTTATAGAAAAAAACTGTAATTGGCAGAACGTAATCTGTTTAGTCTCATCTTTAATTTAAGCCAATAGAACTCCAAAAATATTCACGGGTTCCCAAGATATGCCAATAAATGTTCAAGCGTGTCTGCGTCGAGTTTCAGTCGGCGATCACCGTAGATAACCAGACTTGCTGCTAAAGCGGCTGAAATTCGGCGCAGACACGCTTTGACACTTTTAGTCGTATCTCGAGAACCCATCAAGATTTTTTAAGTTTAATTGGCTTAAATTAAAGATAAGACTACAAAGACTCTGTCATATGAATTTAGATTTTTGCTGCAACTTTATTAAGTCATGCCACAAGTTGAAATTGAGGTACAGAATTCGAGAAATTCTTGCATTTTTTTAAAACTTCCCACGTAGTACATTCTCTTCAAAAGGTCAAAAATATCTTTGTTAGGGCTCATTTGACGCATAATTTAATAAGCTTTCTAACGGGGTTTTCAAAAAGTTTGTTGCTCGTTTTTGGAACGAGTAATCACGTTTCAAAGTCAGCACTGATTTTTAATAGTACTTTCGCTGATCGTACCGACAATTTCCGACGGTAGTGTGATATAAATTAATTTTTGTCATAGCTATTCCCTTACTAAAATACACGACAAGAAAATAATTCTTGGGATTATTATTGGGAAGATAATGCCAATAATTATTTTCTTGTAGTTCCTTTTCGTGAGGGTTGATAAAAGTAATAACTCACATTTCGGCGAGCAGTATTGTGAGCAAAAGTCAGCATCAGCATTTTCACACATTACTTAATCATTTTTAAAAGTTTTTTTGCATAAATAAAGTGAAAGCATATGCACAAAAAGAACAGTGCAGCTCAGACCATGTTTAAATGTCCATATAAATTTAAAAAAAAAGTTTTCGTCGAATATATCTGTTAAATTATTTTAAATATTCTGGTTTCTTACATAAAACGAACGATCTGCATGTGTGTTTCATATTATGTTTCACTTAAGAAAGTAATAACGAATGACAGCCATATTAGTCACCTCGATGAATGTAGAAGCACAAATAAAACAAGTCATGGCAATATGCTTCCGAGGAATTATAATTTTTATCAAATTCGCATCTTCTGTACATTCAGTAAAAAATTGTAATTTTAACCCAAAACTCGGAAGATAAATTTAAATTCTGCATTAAATATATTTTTCAGCACGATTCAATCATTTTTCTTACTGTAGCTATACATTTTTAAATAGCAGTAAAGTCACTCGGACCTTGCTAGTGTCGCTATTACTCTGACTGGTTAATTGTAAGTCTCTAACTTTGTTTATCGAACCAAATGCTGATTGATGATATGAAACATTTAGGAAAATTACTTCTTAAATGTTTCAACCAAAGAAGATAATGTGGTAATAAGCTGTGCTTTTAAACCAAATCATAAGCCATACCACGCTGAAAAAACCAGTTCTCGTCAGATCACTGAAGTTAAGCAGCGTTGGGCGCGGTTAGCACTTGGATGGGTGACCATTCGAGAAAACTGAGTGCTGTTGGCACATCGTGGGTGTGGTGAGCCCACACTTGTAGTTATTTACTACAAGTTATCAACCTAGAAACACTACCCGAATCGGGTAGTGTCACGCCTACCCCGAAAGGGAAATGGCTTAATGGTATACATACATTGGTTTGAATAAATGAAGATTGAAACATTTATGAAATATTAAAAAACATTGCTTAATATCCTGAATTCAATGAATAATATGTGGGCAAAAGCATGGAAAGGGCCATTATAGCCGGTTCTAGTTTACAAGATATTCGCGGTTTTCTAAGTCAGGGTCAAAATTATTATTTTCGGGTTTTGGTGGGGAATAGTACCAGGACCTATACTGAACCTGCTGGCACTATACTCATGTTCCGAAAGTAATCGAAAGTGGGTACATTTCATGTTCGAAGAAAAAGTATAACACCTGCGCTTATGTCACTCAACGGCCTTAAATGCATTTTTCACTTAAAGCGGTTATTCGAAGTTCCAACTTCAAAAATGCCCCTACGATTCGTTTTTTAACCTAATGGATTCGTCTTAGACTTAAAATGCCGGGAATTTATCCGGCTATATTGCCGGATTCACGCTTTCATTGACTTATTCCTGCGTTTTCAATATTCATACATTTATTTGTTGTAAATGCTGCCAAATCACAGTCGAGATTTGGAGGTTATGTTGCACATACTACTACATGATTTAATTACTATATTACAAAGATTGGGTTTATCTTATAACTATAATAAGATTTGTCTGGCCCAAAAAGAACGTTGAAAAAATTTATTTAAACAATTTTCTTTCACTTTTTCTTCAAAATATGTCTTTGAAAAGTCTGACCAAAATTTACCACGGTGTCCAACTTGGGACGGTCAGGCCATATTGGTTTGTCATATTGGATCTTATCACTACCCATCTCTAGCCAATATCCTAGCCGCGGCAGACTGGCTTGGGTGTACGGGGTGGTCGCCTCTTTATTTGGGTTCCTTCTAAGCACAACAGCGCCCCAAAAAAATTTAGTTTACAAGTAAATACCTGGCTCTAATAAATAGATACTTACAAGCTAATAATATAAATACGTATTTTTAGAATAATCCTTGTATAAATTATAAGAAAATAAACTGTATATTTTTTTTAATTCCGTTTCAACCTGATGAAGGGCGTAGCCCAGTCCGCCGCTGTGACCTCGTAATTGTCGGAAGTTTTGTCATTGGCAGATGTCTAGTGACAAAACAGTGAACGCAGAGCTCTGACATAATATGGCGCCTATACAGCATGTTCAATGTGGCCAACAGAATTCTTTTTGTTACACAAGTCAATTTTTCCAAATTATTTTCTATTACACTTGAATTTCGCGCGCTAGCCGCGACATTCGATACATCGATAGATCGATTAGTTGTCATTCGCGCCACAGCGTTGCGTTCAGACGCACGAGACATTCGCTCGCGGTGAGCTTAGAGTAGGGATGGAAAGCCACAATAAAAAGTCGACTTTCCAGTCGACTTTGACTTTTTTGACTTTCAAAGTCGATTAATCAAGATGTAAAGTGTTTTTTTTTAAACTGTTTTTAATCTGTATGATACATGCATATATTATAGAAACTAGAACTAATCTGAAAAATTTACTGACGAGTTTTGAAGGCGCAAAAACAATTTTTGAACACAATTTCAGAACTAATTTTTTCATTAAAGCACCTTTAATGAATTTTTAAAATAAAATAAATTTCTGGGTAATTTTCAAAACTTACTGAAGAATTTCGAAAGAAAAAAATTAACTTGCAAATTTTCTTCAAAGTTCATTTTCACTTAGTCAGAGATGAAGGGAATTAAAATAGTTTTATATATATATATATATATATATATATATATAATATATATATTATTATGATCAATGCAAATGGCGCCGCCATTTGCATTTATCTGTCACTTTCTTCCCTAGGGTTGAAAATTCGATTTTCGACTCGATTCACAGGCGTCGAAAGTCGAATTTTCGATTGAGGTATGATGAAAAAATATTTTATAAGTTTACAAAAATCTTTTCAAGTTTTAAAATATCATTTAATCTTTTTAAAACTTTCGAAATTCCTTAATATCTTTCGAAATGAATCGAATTCTTCCTAAAATTTGAAAAAATTCATATTTTACGTTTTTAAGTACTAGATTATAAAGTACCCTGGCGAAAGTTTCGGATAGGAATTAATTCCTAACCAATCCGAAGTCATCCGAATCATTCTTGAATCTGTATCCGAACCAATCCGAGTTGATCCGAAAAAAGTTCTAAATTTCGTTCGATCGGAATCAGTTAAAAATTAATCCGATTCAATCCGAACTTCCAATCCGAATCATTCCGAAACAAATTTTCAATCCAATTCAATCGGAACTCAGATTCATTCGGATTGAAAATCGGTTTAGGTCAATCCGAGTTCGGATTGATTCGGATTCATTTGGATTGAAAATTTGGTTCGGATTGAACCGGATTAAGTCGAAATAATTTTTAACCGATTTGGATCGAACGAAATGTAGAACTTTTTTCGGAGTGGTTCGGATTGATTCGGGTTGTTTCGGATACAGATTCTGGAATAATTCGTAATGATTCGGAATGAATTCCTATCCGATATTTTCGCCAGGGTAATACACCTACGAAACATTTTCTTAGAAAAAAGACGTAAATTCTATAGAGGTGGATATAGTTGATGAGAGTGGCGTATTCGAACTTTGAACATAGTTCTTAAATAATCTTTGTGTTATTAAAGGTTCTAAATTGGATCACGAAAAATACTGATTTTAGTCGAGGTTAGAAAAAAAAATTATTATCCAAAGAAATATTATTTATTAAAGGATAAACCTAGGGTTCATAGGGGGGGCATAGTTGAAGTTTACAAGTTGAAAAATACGTTCACGTAATTTTAGAAGGATTTTCTTATGATAGTTTCTTCCAAAATCGTTCGAAAACTTCGCAAATCCGAAAGTCCTGAATAGTTTTGAAAGTCATAAATAAAATAAAATTTTAATATAAGTATGGGATGTCTAGGAAAACTAATCTACTATAGGCGAGAAAATTCGAGTCATCTGGCTTTGGCATTAGAAAAATGATTGAAGAAAAAATAGTAGCTTAATGAATGATTGATCACCAATGTGCCAGCAAATTTTGTATGGATTACAGACCTAAAAATCTCATAAAAAGTAAGTAAATTTGATAGTTTTTAATGACAGTGAACTTTAGAGCATTTTTTTTTATAGAAAAAATAATAGGAGAAATCTGAAAAAATTCACAAAGGTACTTTTAAAATGTCTCAATCTATTGCCGTTGGAAAATGTTCAAAATATAACAAGTTGTTTTTTTACATAAATATACAACCAAATTATCTTTAGTTCTAATAAAGATATTGAAAATTTTTAATTTGAGGCTGTTATTTGAACTATCTATAATTATTTTGAAATTTTCAAAAATTATGTACCTGTTTTTTTTCTTCGTGCAAATTGTGATATTTGAGGACTGTTTTTTGTATTGGAAAACAAGTGTAAGAAACCAGCGGGGTACCTTTTTTTGCTGGGATAGTTGTCGCCTTCCCTTTAGATGTCTTTAAGGGGTATGTCACTGGACAAGTGGACAAAGCATGAATGAAGGTCAGAGAAAAGGTTCAGAAGCACGTGTAAGCGGGGGACAATCGTTCCTAAGTTAATTTGAAATAACCCACATGTATCTTTTAAAATAATTCAGTTTGCCGAAATTTTTTTTAAAGCCTGCAAAAAAAATAAATGTTTGAAAATCTTCCAGATTCTTTTTCAATATATTTTTAAATCTTCAAAACTTAAAATTAATGTTTTAAAATTAAATAACCTAAATCATTTTTTATTTTCCCACAAATCTTCTTGTCGGTACCGGTAATTTTTTTGTTATCGGTACCGATAATTTTTTGTTTTACCGTTACCGACATTGTATTCTTTTCGTAAATTAAGATATTCTAAGTTTTGGTACATAATTTTATTTTTATCACCTCTTTAAAATTTATGAAAAACTTTACAAATTATAATGTGGTAGCAAAATTTTAAGAAAAGAATTATTTCCCACTTAAAAAATAATTTACAATTAAAATTTTCTCCTTTATTAATAATGTTTAGAAACATTTACAAATAAATTTTATCATGAAATAAAAGTACTCACTTAAAAATTTTGATTTACAAAATTGATGGCGTAGAAAATTCGTAATCTTTATTAATAAAGAAACTGAAAACAGCCACTAAAGGTCATATTCACGCAGTGTTGTAACCAATCAGGTTTCCGATAAGGATATGTGAGAGATCTCGTGACTATAATTTGTTAAGAAACATTTTTTTAACACTAATTCATATGAGATATAGGATTAATTCTACCGAGTCGAACTTTTTTTTAAGTCAAAGGATATAAATATATAAATACTCTCCGTCAGTATTCTAACAGTGTAATTATGAAAATATGTAAAGAAAAATACGTAATGTAATTTTTTTTAACTTTAGTTCGTTATTTTAAATTTTATGTTTCAGTGGGAAAAACTGGAAATGTCAGCAGTTGAGGTGCGGAAGTTGTGGTCAGTAGCTATATTCCATGCCATAGCAGCACTATGTGTTGTTTGGTCTTTGTATGTACTTGTTGAGCGATCGGTAGAAGAAGCACGCAAAGGAATTGTGGACTGGTCATTCTGGACGAAAGTAATCGTAGTTGTCATAGGCACTACAGGAGGATTTGTATTTATGTACATTCAGTTAAAAGCGTACATCATGCTGTGTAGGCGATGGCGTGCTTTTAACAGGTAAGGTACACAATATAAGGCGCATTCTTCGTTTCCCATGTGAATGTAGTAATTACGAAAAAAGCTATTTTATTTAGGGTTAAAAGAATAAAATGATACGGAGAATTTCCATTTCATTAGATATGGTAACAGTTGTCCGCAATAACTACAGCAGGGTTCCGCCAGGAACAGTTGTCATTCTAGGGATTATTACCTGCTACTGGCGAAACAGCCTAACGGCGAGACCCCCTTTTTTCCTAGAAACATGTCTCACGCGCGTGAGATAGATGATTTCAGCGCTATTGACTCATGTGCATGGGAGAACCTCCTTAGCGTTATGTTACATCCTGAATGCGGTTCTGTTAGGGAAACACCCTAGCGGTCAGCCTCCGAAGCTAGGGTAGTAAGTACCCTGAAGGTGTTCGCACAAGAAAATCCTTTGCAGTGCGCTGGAGACGTCTCACGGACGTGCCGTCCGCGCACAAACTCATAACGCCAACCAATCGCGTGCAACCTGTCGTGCTGCTGCCTTCCGCGCGGTGTCGCACGCAAGTACCTCGCTACTTAAACTAGTTCGCAACGCTTTTCAGTAAGTGCTGCCACGGACCGTAGCAGCACGGCAGGTTGCACGCGATTGGTTGGCGTTATGAGTTTGTGCGCGGACGGCACGTACGTGAGACGTCTCCAGCGCACTGCAAAGGATTTTCTTGTGCGAACACCTTTACCCTCGCAAGCGGGGCACTTTGAGGCAGGGCCAGCCGTTTCCCTGGCTGTTCGTGGGCCAACAATGATATCTTATAATGTTGATAATGCACTCAAAAGAATGGGTTTCATTCCATAGAATGGCACCCAGCGGTGGTTTATGAAACCAATTTTCCATACGACAGCCTTCTGCATTTTACCCATAAGTCATTCTACCCTCTGTTTAAAAGCGGTTGCATATCATTGAATGCCTAGAACTCCTGAGAGCCCTCATTATAGAAACAGGTAATTTAACATGATATTCCAGGTGCAGTTGTCGCAACAACTTCAATATTTCTGTGTACCTCGCATCTTTCTCCCATGCTGGTGTTTATTTCAATTATGGACAAGAACTCTATGGCGAATACAGTTTGTTTTTCGAAATCAAGGAGAACTCTGTTAATGTTAGTCCTAGAATGCGCGATAAGGAATGCTGCTGAGAAATGTTAATTCCACCATGCATTCGGTACTTTTCATTTTCAATTAAAGTCTCCTTTTGAGCGTAGAAGGTACATAGCAAAGCACTCTTAATGCTGTATTATGTCTGTGGATGTAAATGGTTACAGTAAAAAGTGGACTGCCATAAAGATGTCCAAGCTACTCACGATGCGTATGGCATGCTGTACAGCTGACATTTAAATATCTAAACCCGTAATGAGGTTACGATCTCTACTGCCCCTCTGTATTGAGACGAGTATTTATATCAATTCAAGACATGAGCATGACAACTGGATAAAGACCATATGAGGTTGGCACATTGTTACATTTAAAGTAACGTATTCGAGGTGCAAACTTCAAATGGTCCATATCCAGTTGCCATTCTCGTTGTCTGCAATTACTTTCACAGAACGTTCTGCTGATCGAGAAGAAGGCACTCTAATACCTGTATTCTCGTGATTCCTAACTCTTCAAAAGAGGACCTATTTCATTTGCCGCTGTGTCAGCTGCACTCAGAATTAATCTATTATAAAAACACTCGATGTTAATTGGTCTTCTACCACCTTGACAATGGGAAGATAATATTAGGAGTATAATGCGGTACTTATGCATGATCTTACGTGTACCAATGTCAAAAGTGCTGACAATTCGAAATACCAAATTTGTTAAAGCAGGTGTCTGTATATGCATGAAGTGAAATTATACCAGGATGAATACCACTCACTGGTGATCAAAAATAAATTTTTTAAGAAGAGGGTGTTTTCGTGTGAACAGAAAGTGGAATAAAAAATACCCTGAACCAAAAAAGAACCAAAACTTCTTACTATTCAATGTCCCACAGACACAGGAGGAAAGTGAAGATATGTTCACCACTATAAAAAATAATTTTGTAAAGACGGATGTCAGCAATTCCGACGAAGCACAGTGGGACAAGAAAGTACCGTTGGAGAAACACACCAGAACCCTGATTTCGTATCCCCTGATTCTGTAATTCCTAGAACTACTGTCTGAGGCGAGAGAACGGTTGCGACGTTTGTCGCAACGTCTCTCGCCAACGGTTGTTTACGTTTCAATTCGCCCGACTTAGTAACAAGGCCATTTGCAGGCAGCTCCCAACACTGTTACTAAATCGGGGTTCTGGTGTAAGTTTAAAAAAAAATCTCCTAGCCACAAAAATGGTTTAGTCCAGATAAAACTCACAGGATGTCTTATAGAGTATTCTATCATTACGTCACACTCTGTCGATTATGTCAAATATAGTAAGTCGCTGTCATGTGGTCGAATTTAAAGCATTGTTTATATGGAGCTGCGGTGAATTATCGTTTTCAGTACATAAGTGGTGAGAAAATTGTGCTATCTTTTTACTTTTCAATTTTTTGGACATTTTTTCAACTATTGATTAGTATTTCCTCCATTTGCGATTTCGCAATCTGACAGAAAAAATGTGTGTAAAATTTGAGCTTAAGGTGACGTTAGTACTTGAAAATCAGAAAGATAGTACAATTTTCTCAACGTTTATGCACTGATAACGATATTTCACCGAAACTCCATATAAACAATGCTTTTTATTCCACCACATGACGTCGTTCTACTATATTTGACATTATAAATTGAGTTATATATTACATAATGAGAGCATATTCTATAGCCTATACATGGAGAAAAATCTTTGTCTCTACATATATTCAGTCTCCCGAGTTTAAGAATGAAAGAAAGAAAACTCACCAAATATCCGGAGTCACGCGTGATAGACAACGGTAGCAAACGCCAACAGCGTAAACGGCGAGACCCATTTGCAAATTGGTTTTTTACGAACAACTCTGACATCGGAGAAGCATTTTCGGAGATCTTGTTATATCCCAAGGTTCCCGACTTGATGATGGTGAGCATAAATTTCGCGTTTAAGTTCACGAAACGGAATAAAAACGCGATAAAATTAACACCTCCAAGTCGGAACCATCACCCTTAAATCAACCAAACGTTTTGTTGGACCGAAAAATTTTTTTCGAAGACAACAAAACAACATTTGTTGCATCAATATTTGTCACAGTGTTAAAGTTCCTATACATTTAACAACAAAAAAAGTGATAAAAAGCATACTTTTGAGAAAGACTTAGCTTCACACTACAATGACATAAAAAAATTATATAGAAATACATAAACGTCAAAAAGGAGGCCACAGCCAAGTGGCCAGAACCTTCTGTTAACCTATAAAGTTAACAACTTTAGAAGTATATCATTTAATTAAATAAAGGCACAGTGAGCCAGAATTCACTAAAAGTCGCCAAAATTAGATTTATTATCCTCAAATTTGGCGGATTGGAATACAAAATTTTTATTTATTTTCATAAAACTTAGTACATGTGGGTTTTCAAGGTCGCCAAAACCGAATTGTATATCAGAATTTGAAAATTGTGGATCCACTATGGCTGACTTAAATGCGAAATTTGTATTTATCGGCATAAAACTTGGTACATAAGGGATTTTAGGGTCACCGAAACCATCTGATATAAAAATTTCAAAATTAAAAATGGCTGATCCAATATGGTAGACTTAAGGCCCCTGGAAATCATCAAGAAATTTCGACGGTAAAACTGAGGCCAAACGGAGAAGCCATTTTGTCTAGTTTTTTACGTAATGATCGAAAGAAAAAAATGCGCCCTATAAGGGGCGAACACGCCATATATGTTACTTTAGGAGCCAGCCGTAATTCTGTGTACCGTTCTACGTTTTGTATGTTTGTCGGATTTTTTTACTGAATATTACGTAAAATGTTGTGCTGATTATGAAAAAGTGGGGTGCCCCCCCCCCCAATTGAACAGTTTCGAGATATTCACGTTTTAATTTCTTTTTAATTAATAAAATACTTCTCTTAAGATTTCAATTTTTTTTAAAGTTATAACATAGCATCGCTTAGCAAATCCATTTACGAAGAAAAATTTCCTGCATCATTTTTTCATTCAGTCGATTGTTAACATTAAGAATTACGTTGAAAAATGAGGAAAATTAAAATTGGGCTTCTTTTTGTTAAAATATTTATTCCACAGCATAAAGTTAAGAAAGAAGTTGGACTACACTAAAAGATGCATCTTTTTTTAATATCAAATTTTTTATAAGTCATCAATTTCTAGAAAACATCGATTACAGAAATAAAAAAATCATAGTCAGAATAGAAAATTGTTTTTCTTTATTGCAAGCATGTTTTTCAAAACATTTGAAGAGATAAAAGATACTCCTTTTTGGATCTACTTCAGCTTCGGTATAGCAGATCGTATTCAAATGTTTATATTTAACAAGTTAATGCATATTTTTGAATGCTCATACTTCGACGTGCTATATCTGTAGCGATTTTAAAATCATGTGGTAATTTGTTCATCAAGAATGTAAAAGCTTCCTTATGAAATTGGCATCATCAACTTTTACATAAAATAATAACTCTTTGTACTGTAAACAGTTATGAAGAAAGTCTCATTTTTAGCTTCTAATAATCGCAGAGATTTTTAAATAATAAAATGGGTTCATTTTAATGTTTATATGCCTATTCATTGTTACTATTAAAGTTTATTTGTTTCGTTAAAATGTAATGGGTCCTTATGACTATTACAAAGGATAGTTCTTCGGAAGCGGCATTCCAACCATCCCAAACTTTTACTACGCCAAAGGCGTAAACACGATGGGCTGAGGTGGAGCTGGCGCATCTCGTAAGGAGAGACAGCCCCTTGGAAGAGTGACAGGTTTACGCCTGAGCCTAAAAAAAATGGGATGCTTTATCTATCGAGAGCTTCCGAAGAACTATCCTTCGTAATAGTCGTAAAGACCCGTTACATTATTTCATGTAAAAGTAGCAGATGCCAATTACTTAATGAAGCTTTACATTTTTTATGAACAAATTACCATATTATTTTATTTAAAATCGCTACAGATATAGCACGTCAAAGTATGAGCATTCAAAAATGTGCATTAACTTGTTAAATATAAACATTTGAATACGATCTTCTATACCGAAGCTGAAGCAGATCGAAAAAGGAGTATCTTTTATCTCATGACATTTGTTGAAAAATTGATTTACAATAAAGGAAAGCAATTTTCTATTCTGACTCTGACTTTTTTTATTTCTGTAATCGATGTTTTCTAGAAATTGATGACTTTTATAACAAAATTTGATATTAAAAAAAGATGCATCTTTTAGAGTAGTCCAACTTTTTTCTTTAACTTTTTACTGTGGAATCAATACTTTAACAAAAAGAAGCACGATTTTAATTTTCCTCATTTTTCAACGTAATTCTTAATTTTTGATGTTAACAATCGACTGAATCAAAAAATGATAAAGGAAGTTTTTATTCGTAAATGGGTTTGCTAACCGATAATATATTAGAAGTTTTAAAAAACTCAAAATATCTAAAAAAATGTTCAATTGGGGGGGGGGCATACTTTTTCGTAATCAGTACAACGTTTTACGTAATATTCAGTAAAAAAAATCCAACCTACATAAAACGGTACACAGAATTACGGCTGGTTCCTACTGAATGATTCAAATAATTGGCTATAGTGCGCGTCTCCGCGCTTATAGGGCACTAGACATAATGACTTCTCCGTTTGGCCTCAGTTTTACTGTCGGAATTTTCCGATGATTTCCAGTGGCCTTAATAGGACATTTTTACGTATTTCAATGAGGCTCATGTTATATATGAGTTTTCGGAATGGCTGAAACTGAATTTGAAGTCAGTATTTCGAAAGTCAGAAAGGCGAATCCAATAAGGCAGACGTATCAGTAGTGGCACGTCCAAATTAAATTTACATTTTGGAGCAAGTTAATCGATTGGAATGAAAGGAGTATTTTTTACACTATAAAAAAATCTGTTGAATTTTACATCGCTGTTCGATGTAAATAAAAGGACTTTCGTGTGTCGGAGTAAGTTTAAGAAATTTGGTTAAAATTCACCTAACGATGAATTTTGCAATTCATGCAGCTGTGATATTTTAATTCGGTCGGTAATTTTACACACGAAAAAGTAAAATTCATTCTGTGAAAAAAAATAAATAAAAATTATTAGACGACAGGATTCGAACACTCGAAGCTTAAACTCAATACAACTCCATGGAGATTAAAGACATATAAGCCGGACATGTTACCACCTACCTAAAATACATAAGATACTACCCTAATAGCACGGAACGTTCCACGGGCACTTTCGGAACGTTCCCGGAACGTGTAAAATGTCCGCCCCTTGGGAACGTTCCACTGGGACCTGAGGGGAACTTTCCATTATTGTTATTTTTAACAACAATTATCTCGTAAACCGTAAGAGATAGGTAAAAATGGATGCCATTTTTGAGTTTTGAGTACCGCATATACTACACTATAATATGATATCCATATCATAAACTGACATCGATTTTGACCTATCACTTACGGTTTACGAGATATTTATTGATAATAATAACAATGACGTTAATTTATGTTTGGAACGTTTCTGGAACGTTCCCAAGCGGCGGACATTTTACACGTTCCGGGAACGTTCCGAAAGTTCCCGCGGAACGTCCCAGGAACGTTCCGTGCTATTAAGGTATATGGATATTTTTTTGGAGTTCATACTCCGTAACTAAAAGTACAAAATATACATTTTGAATGTATGTAAACATATATGAATGTAAACAGTATCTGTTTTTGTGTAAAAGCCGTCAACAAAGTTGAATATATGTTTTAATTGTTGAATATAGTCGTTCATTTCCTCGTATTAACCACCAAAATGCTCCAAAATTAGAGGACCAACGCTTCGATAAACCACGAAAACGAGAGGCACTTGCATATTCGCATATTATTTGATTAATTATTCTAAATTTTCAATTAGTTTCCGTCAGGGTAAGATTAAAGAACTCAATGTAATTTTCAATCTCAGGAATGTGATTTTACCAACTCACGGTATTTTCACACACTGCGACTGAATTTTCCCTTCACTGAAGCAAAGATATAATATCTTTGACTGAAGGTAAAGTTCGTACGAGGGAGTGTGTAATCAGAGTGTAATTTTGTTTATAACTGGTGTGTAATATTACACTGCTGTTCGAAGTTCCTTTTATTCACATCGCTGAAGGCTGTAATTTCACACACGTTTGTAAAATCACACAGTGAATTATGTGAAATTTACAATGATACAATATGTAAATTTCCGAAACTTTGTAATTTTACAAAAATCTTTTTTTACAGTGTAGTTTACGAGATACTGAAAGGACCACGCACAAAATACATTGCAATTGGGTTTCTGTGGAATTGTCTCATGTTTGGATATTTTTTGTTCATGATATCCTATTCAATAGTTGTCCTTAGAAAAATCTACGGAAATAAGTTGTTTAGCCACCAGCCAGGGTCAATGATTGATTATACGGCGTGGATTTCTAAGTTTTCAGCAGCCATTAAATAAAACAAAAGAGCGTTCTTCTATATTATATTTTACTTGGTGTCTTCTGACAACTTCGCAATCGAACCTGGATCATTTCTTCAAAGAAGTTTTTCTTCTGAAGATGATACCGATCTATCATCTTCAGAAGAAAAACTATTTAGACAATCTTAGATGTTAAGATCATTTCAACTTTTAAAGAGAACGAAATTGTTAATAAATTTCCTGACATTTTTGGATATATTCAGAAAATTTTTAGATACCTTTATAAATTCACCGGAAATTTTCAAATTTTCTGGAAAGTTTAGTTTCATTGTTTCTAAAATAAAAAATTCCCTGCATTTTTTACAAAAAATATTGTTTGCAACAGGTACAGAAAGTAGGTGGTTATAATAACTCTTTAAGTTTCGAGTACTTGCCATCGGCTCATCTTCTGTTATTCGCCTACAACTCACCTCCGATTTGTTTATGGCTCGTACAGCAAACTTCACTCTCGGATGGAACTGCCTACTTTCCGTACTTGTTGCACAATATAGAGTAGTCAGTGACGATCGTATTCTTTCGTATGTTGTTCCCCATTGTGTTAACAAAAGATGGAAGTTCGACTACCGCCCGACGAACCGATTTTCGTCTTTGGCACGCTTCCACATTTTTCATGATAATTTGAGAACCAGTGCATATTTCATTATGTTCTTGGTCTCATTTTAAAGAGGAGATTTTAAACCTTAACTTAGCGAAGATTAAATTTCTTCCATTCACTTTCCTGAAGCATCCAGGAAGTGGAACTTGAAAATCGAAAATTGGTCAAAAACGAAAAATAGGTCGTACTTCCTCACATGCTATCTCGCCCCTGTTTATCTAAAATACTACAAGTAAGGTTCAGTCGACGGGAAATTTAATAATCTTTGTTACGGTTTCTTTTTAATCTTTCTAACTTAATTTATCGCTGAGGAAAGAGAAGGGCATTTTTTTAATATGATTTTTTTTAGTGGATTGACAATTTTTGCTTGTACTGAAAATGCCTCGAAAAGCGAACATTCCGTGCATGCTTAAAAATATATATATACTATAGCAGCATCGTTTCAAGCTCGTTACTCTATGGATATCGGATTAGGTTTGGTAAATCGCAGTGAAAAGTCGACTTTCGACTTTTCGATCGACTTCTTACGCGTCGACTTTCAAAGTCGATTAACCGATGAAAAAATTCGACTTTTTCGCCCGAACTTGAATTTAATTTACTTAAAATAACTTAATTTAAACTTAACGTGCTTGAAATTACTTTAAATTACTCTAAAAGTCTCTATTAACGGACAAAAACAATCAGAAAGTAACAAAAGAAGAGGAGAGAAGAAAGGACATAAATAGAAACATTTATGAAATACTTATAAACAAAGATATTACTTAAATCAATATTTTGATATATGTCGTCAATTCTTATAGCCTTCAGGTTGACTTGGATAGATAAAGGATAGGCTGAGATAGAGAAGGGAGGATTCAAAATGATAAACGTAAATGATAGACAGGAATTCAGATTAACAGATAGAAAAAAATTGACATAAATAGATACAGGGTAGGATCTAAATTTAGATTGAAAAATCAATAGAAAAAGAAAGACTTTGATAAATGTTGGATAGGATGAGATAGAGAAGAGGGTATTGAAAAAGATAGACGTGAATTTAGGTTGAAAAATAGATAGAAAAAGATAGACGGATATTTAGATTGACAGAGAAATAGACAAATGAAGCCTCGGCAGAAGTAACGTTGTATCAACACATATTTTGTATCCTTGGAGTTCTATATGAATTTTTTTACTGTTTCCCTATTCCGTGGAAGCGCTGCGATCGAAAATTCGAAAGTTTAATTCGGAATGAAATGCCAAAATAGTCGAGGTTATTTACCTTTATCAAGGAGTAAGTTTCCCAATCTTCTAAAGAGCTGTGCTTAGTTCGCATTTGCATAGTTGTAGGATATTTTTTTGTGATTCTTAATCAGGCAGCATGTGTAATTTTCAACTTAGGGTCTCTTCTTGTAACAGTTTCTCATGGCGAAATGTCTAAAAAATCTTTTTGCTGCATGTAAATGACAGTAAATGGTTTCGAAGATCTGGCTTTAGCTATAACATCAATCCAACCGGAAGGTTCATAAACGTAGGATAGGATGAGATAAAGAAAGAAGATTGAAAAAGATAGACGGGAATTTAGATTGAAAGTGAGATGGAAAAAGATTGACGTGGATAGATAAAGCATAGGATGAGATAACAAGACGGCATCGAAAAAGATAGACGTGAATTTAGATTAACAAAGAGGTAGAATGAATTACATTTTCTCTGTCTCCTTCAATCATAAAGATTCAATATTATTCAAAAAGATAGGATCTCTATATTTTTACTTCCAGCAGGGGACGCTAGGCGACTGACGGTAAAAGTAACCAAGAAGTGAAATCAGTCTTTGGGCCTATAAGTAGAGGCCCGGCAAACGGTTTTTCAAGTTCGACACATTTGTCGACTGCGAGGTATGGAAATAAATTTGAAGTGTGTGGGTATATAAGCATGGAGGCACGTTTTCTTTCTGGTACGTGTTCAACGTCAAATTAATTTTTTAACTTCTCGATGGATTCCCCAATTTTGAGGGATAGAAAATGATGATTTATATTAAAGAGATAGAATGAAGTAAAGAAAAATATAAGGGTCCTCGGTTACGAAAGGTAGAGAAAGAGATTCAAAAATATTGAAATTCGTAATAAATAGAGACTGTCGGATCGAAAAAAATAAGAGTCCTTGGTCACGAAGGGTAGAGTAAGAGATAGAAAATTATTGAGATTGAGGATAAGAAAATATAGCGTTTTAGGGATGCAAAGTGACCCATTGAGAGAGATAGAATAGTTCTATCTTTTCCTATCCCCCAATTTCTATCTTTTTCAATCTTTTTACTTCCAACAGGAGTATTAGTATTATAAACAGAACAAGGATTTTAATTACATATACAGTGAAAATTCGACAATTCGAAATGCTTTTGGGCAGTAAAAAACTTCAAATTATCGAAAATAAAAGTATAAATGCTATAAACGTATGTAATACGTTTCTACGTTCGCGAGTAGGTCGCCGGCATGGACAGACGCAGCCTTGCACGCAATTGGTTGGCGCTATGCGGTCGTGCGCGGACGGCTTTAGTATGCCGTATCGCACAGCAACTGCTGCAAACCAAACTGCAAACGTATTTTGGACTTGGCGCGCGGCGGTAAACAAAAGTCGTCGGAAGAAGTCAAAAAGTCGAACGAACATAGTCGCCTTAGCGGAAGAAACGGAAAGGTTCGGAAAGAGGTTCCGTTCCGATCCTTTCTTAATTGTATGGGACCTTTGCTTCCGGTTTCTTTCCGAACATCGAACTGTCCCATGAACCTTTCCGAATGTCCCACTCTCCGACTTCTTTCCGATCATTTCCGAATGACTCCCCACTTTACTCTTTCCGAATGTATCCAATTTCTTTCCGAATCGAATAAAAAAATATATATTCTCGTAATAATAATATATTTTTATCTTCAAAGCGTTTTAAATTGCAGTAATCCTATTGATTCCTGTTGAATCCAGCGAAGACGATTCCTAAAAACCTAGAAATAGAGAAATTTCATAACTCAGAAAGTCTTTTTGACTTTCGTACGTTACGTACATTATTGCTGCACATTATCACATATAAACTTTCCAAATTTCGAATATTCCATTTACCCATCTCTCATTTGTAATTACTATAATAAGTCCTTTATAAAATTCCTTTTTTGTATGGTAAAAATAATACACTATGAAATATAAATTGCTCTGAGCTGGATTGAATGATGAAAAGCCATAAGAAGCGTCACTTTGATCGATTTCCATATTCACAATAAAAAATAAGGTTTACTGAAAAAGTAACTGAGCCCGCAATAAAGTTTTACTGCAAACACTGGAAAGCACTATGGGAAAATAGGAATATCCGAAATTTGTTGTGATTTCAATCAAGAATCTTCGGGAAAGCTCTGACAGCATCTCTCGTCGTCTCTGCTTCTCTCCAGCGCCATTTTGATCTAAGATTGTCGCTTACTCACTCACTCGCTTCCAGTTGTGCAATCGATAAACCCAATCGATAGTAAGTATTCGATTGCACTGATACTCGACTGAACCAAAACAATTGAATGTCATTATAAGTTTAAAAAAATGTCGTTCATGAGCGTCAACCTCTGCCAATGATAATGATTGTTGTAGATCTCACAAAAAATATAATCACATTTAACTGCTTTGCTACAAATGATCTTTGGTTCAATCGAGCTCAGTGCAATCGAATACCTGCCATAATCGATATGAATGAAATCGAAGAAACAAAATGGCGACGCAAGAACATGTTTGTTTAGAATCATAAAAATTTTCGGAAATACCTATTTTCCCATAGTGTTTTCAGTCAAACATTATTTTGTGCAGTTATTCTTGGAGTAAATCTGTTGTTTTTTTTAGTGTCAGTATATAAATAGAGCCAAGTGGTGCCTGTACAAATCCAGCTTAGGGCAAATTATATCTCATATACAGTTTTTTTTACAATACAAAAACGCAATTTTATGAAAAAAGGAAATACAGTAATTAAAAATGATAGTTGCGCAAATGGAATATTTGAAGTGTGGAAGTAAAAAAGGCTTTCTTAATAGTTATGAAATTTTCCTATTTATAGGTTTTCAGGAAAAATCTGTGTACGACCGTTTGTTTTCAATAGAGAATAAATAACAGTGAGACATACAGAAGAAAATTGGAAAATTAAAGTTAATTTGATTAATTTGTTGAAAATTCAGCAATTTTGTTATAAAGTCATTCTTTTTGGTAGAAAATTCAACTGTTTTGTTGAAAATTTGTCTTTTTGGATTAAAAATGCATATATTTAGGTAGAATTTGCACCTTTTTGTTTAAAAATCATTATTGTTTGATTGAAAATTAATCTTTTTTTATTGAAAAATTTCATATTTGGTTAAAAATTTATATTATTCAATTGCAAATTCAACTATTTGATTAAAAATTCCTGTATTTCGTTGAAAGTTCTTCTTTTTGTGATAGAATATTAATCTTGTTGTTGACTAGTATTCATCATTTTGTTTAAAAATTTGTTTCTTTGGTTGAAAGTTTAACTATAAAGTTGAAGATTTCCTTAAAAATTCAAATATTTGTTTGAAAATTTCTGAATATATATTAATAAGAACATGAATAAAAATATATTTATTATTTTTATATTTATTTTAGTTATATTTAATTATATTATACATTTATTTCAATTAATATTCAATTCATTTAATTTTTTTTTTGATTTCATAAATTTATTAGTAAATTATATTTTATTATTTATTATATTTATTTAAAAAAAAATATATATATATATATATACATATATAATACATATATAATAATTACATCATTTAATTTATATATTATTTTGCACATTTATTCGGAAAGAAATCGGAAAGGTTCAGAAAGAAGTAGATGCAGTGGGACACTTCGGAGAAAGTTCGGAAATACGTCGGAAACCTTCGGAAAGAGAGGCGTTCGGAAAGAAATAGGAAGCAAAGGTCCCATACAATTCGGAAAGAGTCGGAACGGAACCTTCTTTCCGAGCCTTTCCGTTTCTTCCGCTAGGGCGACTTCGAGTCAACTTTACCAACCCTATCTCAGATGTGGCTCCTACGGTATGTCGATGTGATCGAGAAAGTACAATCAAATTTTTATAAAAGAGCCTTGTCTATTTCTGCCAACACCACCTGGCTATGTCATCAGACTAAGACAAGGTATTCATAAAATAATCGCAAAGTGTTCCAAGATGATTCTGAGTTTCGAGATTTTCGATTTTTTGGTGAAAAATCTCTCTAGGAATGACTAACATTAGAAATTAGAATCCTTGGAAAAAAGCTCACATGCGCGCGTATGGGGGTGGGTTGGATATTCTGTAACTGTTGGTAAAAACTGATCTCGAACGAAGAGGATCACGATAAAAACAATATAATTCTTTTAGTACACACACACACACACATATATAATTTGAAAAAAAAAGTTAAACAACCACCGCAGGGTCCCACTAAGAGCAACTGCCATCCAACAAAATGTCAATAGCCCCCAGTAGCACCGCGGTAAATCACACCTATGGCCACGTCTCACAACCGTGAGATGGGTGGTCATAGGCAACGACAAAATCACAACGACAGGCCGGCGAAACCCTCGTGCGTCTTGAGGACACGAAGCGACCCAAGGATGACAGCTTTCTGCATCCATCTCGCAAGTGCCTTGGCATATTTTTGGCACACGGGTATGGCTTTAAGGTTACGAACCAGTGATAGTTTCGCACCTCCGAGAGCTCCTATCACAAGGACAATTACTTGTACCGAATGTTTTGGGTACAGTCGTTGTAGCTCTCTTTTAAGGTCTTGATACCTCTCCTCATTTTCTTTCTCCTTTGCAGTGATGTTGTATTCGGACGGAGCCGAGAATTCGATCACGAATATAGTTCGTTTCTCGAAGTCTTGGAGAACAATGTCAGGCCTCGAGTGCGCAACGGAGACTGCTGTCCAAAAATCGTAGTTCCAGAAAATTTGGCACTTCTCGTTTCGGA
>CAKNYM010045326.1:35125-46173 GCA_932195095.1 Andricus curvator
ATATATATATATATATACCGCAGCTTCATTATATGAGCCTAAAGCTAAAGCCAAATAAACTATGTGACTGTCCAGGAAGGAAGGGACCTAACTTAAAAAATCGATTTTTAGTTTCTTACACCAATCAATACTTTTTTGGAGTTGCACTTGCATAATAAAAAAAATATTCCTTTATTTGCAAAATGCTAATTGTTATTGAACAGCGAAGTGAGGTACTCTTATAGAGTTCCTGTGTTGGACCGCCTCTTCAATCACTCCTGCTGTAAAATGTAGCTCTCGGGAGTTACAGTCGGTCACATAAGAGCGCAGTCACGATCACCAGCGTCTGGTAAATAGAAAGGCTACAGTTTGTTTCCCCATACAGAAGGAAGTATTATCCTTGATGTATCGTGAAAAAGAATCAGCTACCTGTCATATTTAGTCAGATTCTGGTAGTTTCCCAAAAAAAAAAGCAAAATGAGTGCCGCTTACGCTTCGAAGCGGTTTTTTTTTGTGTTTGCACCCAAAAGGACGCAAAATTACTCAAGCGGTTGCTGCAAAATACATGCGAAAGTCGAAGCAGTACGTTAGCAAGTGGGTGAATCGTTACGAAGAAGTTAAAAATGTCGATGACTATCCAAATCATGGCTCTGTTGGCACAGTGTCGAAAAAATGTGAGAAAATGATTTCGACTCTGTTTTCAAAGAATCCGTCATTGTCTTTGCGTGGAGGTGCGCGGAAATTGTCTCGAAAAGGTTTGAAAATATCATACGAAACGATTCGTAGACATTTGCTTGCGAATAACTTGAAATTTCGAAGCACTTTGCAAAAGTCAATGCTGAGTGAAAAACATGCCCAAAAACGTCTCGACTGGTCGAAAATCCTGTCGAAGGAGCAAAATGGTGTCGTCACTTTAGATTGGCCATCTCAGTCGCCCGATACTAATCCCATAGAAAACGTTTGGGCCCAAATCAAAGTGAGGCTTAGAAAAAACAGGCCGTGTAATTTGCAGCAACTGATCCGACGAATTCTCAAAATTTGGAGGTCGTTTTCTAGAGAATACGCGGGAAAACTCATAGAAAGGATGCCTCGAAGATGCCAGGCCATTATTGATGCTGGCGGGAATTGGACCTGTTATTAATGTGTTTGCATCGAAGTTTTCGATCTAATAAAACAATATTTGCAAAAAATTTCGTAATAAATATCTTCGTTTCTTCACAACAGTGACTAAGCGCTTATGTGACCGACTGTAGGTCCCTTGCTTCGAGGACGGTCTCATATATACAATGCTATAGAATTATAGATCATAAATCTTAAGTCACTCGCATCAAATACATGGTTGACCTAGCTCGAGATTTGCATGAAACTTTAGCGATGCACATACTATATGAAAGTATGGATAATCAAACAGTAGCTTCGCAATATTTGAGCGGTGAAATTTAGTACGTCTTTTTTCTGCTAGATAAGAAAAGAAAATAGTTTCCAGGAAACCGCCTGAAATTTAACAAAAGACTTTCGTGATTTTCGTTTTGCTCAAAGTTCTACACGGACCGAGTAAGCTCAACTCAGTCCAGCCCATCCCGCGGAAAGCTTAATCCGGCTCGGTCCGTTCCTTCATAAATCATCATTGTGATTTAAATTGTGGTTTATGCCCACTGCCACATATTGTAGCTGAGGTACATCTAAAAAGGTTCAAATTATGAAGTTTGAAGAAAATAAACGTCACTATCATTCCTATCTGACTAATTCACGTGAAAGCAACACCAGCACATCGTGTAAGCGTTATTTGAAAAATTGTAATTTTTTTAAATTTCCAAAAAAACAATGTTTTTAAACAAAAAGTTAAAAAAAAATAAAAGCAATGCCACTGCTATTTTGTTAATCTGAGTATCATAAGTGATTTTTTAAGTGAAACTTTTTTTGGGACGGGAGTGAATTGATAAAAACGAGCGACCGCATGAATGGAAGTCTCTGTCTCTCCTTTTTAAAGATCTCTTCAAGAACAACTTTTACTTTGGAATTTTTCACGTACAAAGCGAAATTCTGTAGACACGAAAATAATTGGGAGATAAAGTAATTTAATTTCACTTTTGTAGGAAAATGTAATTTCACTTTTGTAGGAAAATGTAACTCCTGTTGTTTATGAAAGAACGGATCTTGTTGGGCTTGGGTTTACGTAACGTAAAGTAACGAAACGACAGTCTTGGACAGGTTCCTGAGTTTCTATATTAAGTGTTTGATATTGTTGTGGGAAATATTAGTAATAGATCTGTTTTGCACGACGATGACAAATACAGTTAGAAAAAAGGTATATTTGTCATGCAGAAATATGAGTGACTAATATTACACCATTTTTCTCACTTCTTGTGGGTATACTTTTAGTCATTTTCTAAAATATACTCTGAGGAAGTAAAGGTGAGTGTAGTTTGACACTTAAATTTAAACTTACATTTTCAGAGTGATATTCATACAAAATGCTCCTGAAAAAGTTGTGCTTCCTCTCTCGCCAACAGAATCGTTGAGAGATGTTTCAATACCGTTGAAGGACCCGGCCACTTCAATGCCAGAGATAAGTCATACTCTCTTATCTCGTGCAGTTGAATCTTCGTGTGTTTCTCAGACGGCAAAGTCAGACTCTAGTTCATCCCCGCAGAAGCACGATACCCACCTAAAACTCTACGTATTTGACAAGTTATCGTCATCCGAGGATAATCTTTAGTGCAGTAAACTAAAGTAAATTTTAACGCAATCATTAATCGTGCTGAAAAGCACTAAAACGATATGACAAGAAGCTGTGACCATACTGGACTGATGAAAGAAGAATTTTGAATAATAATTACGCCTTTTTATAACCATCTAGAATTCCTTTGGAGAAATTGTTTTATTTGAAATCTAGTATTTCAGTGCTTATGTTGACTATGGGATGACCAACAGGTTTTAGCAGAGGCTCTATCCCATACACTTATGTACATAATCATTGTATCTGTGATGTTATTAAATAAACTTTACCATATTTAAACCATACCTCGTAGTAATGCATGACTTCTTAATCCTAAGAAAATAATGCGTTATGTATTTCTTTATTTTAAAGTATGTATTTTATTATGTCATATAAATTACATTTAAATTATATCATATGCATTATGTCCCTGGCGGACAAGGTAAACGGAACGCATAGGCTACAGCGTAACCTTATAGTACCCACATAGTATTCTTTCCGTAACTTGCAAAAAACTTAATAAAAAAAGCAAGATGAACATTTAAATTGTTGCAATTATGATTCTACGTTAAAATTGCCGTTAGTTCGCGAAGTAATTGCAATATTTTTTTTCAGCGTTAATATTCTTAAAAAATAAAAAACGAGATGAAGAAGAGGATATTGAAAAAGATAGACGGAAATTTTGATTGACTGAGAGATAGTAAGAGATTGACATTGATAAACGTAGGATAGGATGAGATAAAGAAAGGAGATTAAAAAAGATAGACGGGAATTTAGACTGAAAGTGAGATGGAAAAAGATTGACGTGGATAGATAAAGGATAGGATGAGATAAAAAGACGGCATCGAAAAAGATAGACGTGACCTGTCATTAACGTCTGCTAAAGGCGACTTTCAAGCTCATCGTACCGTATGTAAGTAACATATGCTACTTTAGCGATTATCGATGCGCTTGAAGTCACCTTCAGCAGACGTTAATGACAGTTATTATACTTTTTCAAATTTTTAACGCTGCATACAAAATTATTGCAATTACTCTATGATCTTCTAACGGCAATTTTAACGTAGAATCGTAATTTCAACAATTTAAATACTCATCTTACTGGTGTTATTGAGTTTTTTTGCAAGTTACGGAAAGGATACGCTGTAGCGTATCCGTTCCGTTCACCCGGTCTGCTAGGGGTCGTATAAATTAACATGAAATTATGGACAATCCCATGTTTTCTCTTCTTGTTCTCCAGATTCGGCATTTTCTCGTGGTTCCCATAATCCACTTCTAACGAACCTTTTGGCAGCTTCTTTATTCAACCGAGGCATTTTGGTATTCCTGTCGTTGATTTCTTTCGCACGTCCCATTGCTTTCTTTAAACGATCATTTTCTGTCTTGATTCTATGTTTTGTGGGGTCAATACCTGAATGAAAAACCATAAAACTGTCAGTGTACTTTACCTAAGTGCTAATCAAGTAATGACGTTTGTATTAAAATATCTGTTAAGAAGATAATAGGCCAATGAGCCCAGTGGGCACAACATTTGGCGACGTCTTTACGACATCGTTACAACAACTTTACGACATCCTACGTCCATGGTCTTTACCAGTTTAGAAGGGTTTCGCTTACGAAACCCGAAAAATACAAAAAGGTCAGTCAATTAGTGGTAAAAAAAAATTAATAATGTTTTTAGAAATCCTTTTGTCAGTTCTGCGATATTAGTGGTGAAAATAAGAACTTCACATTTCATTAATTTATCTGCAAACGTCTTCAAGTTATCATACATACGTTGGCAAATGGAATATTCGAAATTTGGAATATTTAGATGTGATAATGTACAGCAAGAATGTACGTAATGTACGAAAGTCAAAAAGGGTTTCTGAGTTATGAAATGTCCCTATATCTAGGTTTGTAGGAATCGTCTTTGCTGGATTCAACAGGATTCAATAGGATTACTGCAATTCAAAATTCTTTGAAGATAAAAATAAATTATTACTACGAGAATATATATTTTTTGAATTCGATTCGGAAAGAAATTGGAAACATTCGGAAAGAGTAAAGTGGGGAGTCATTCGGAAAGAAACCGGAAACATTCGGAACGAGCTAACTAGCGGGACATTCGGAAATAATTGTAAAGAATTCGGAGAGTGGGACATTCGGAAAGACTCGGAAAGGTTCGCGGGACAGCTCGACGCGACGTTCGGAAAGAAACGGAAGCAAAGTTCACATAGGATTCGGAAAGGATCGGAACGGTACCCTTTCCGAAATCTTTCCGACGCGGTCTTTCCGAACCTTTCCGTTTCTTCCGGTAGGGCAGTAAGACCAAACTCATAGTAGTCATATTCATGAGTGCGACATAGACGCTGTTATGCGCCATCTACTAGCGTCTCATTCAATCTCATGCTTCCCTATGACTACTATAAAATTGACCTTAATACATCCGGACAGTTACTTAGAACATTGTATTAGATATTTTTAAATCGAGGAACGTTTAATTAAACGAATGTCAAAATGTTCAAAATTACTACCATCGCAAGGCTTCTTCACGTGATTTTGAACATTTCATAACTGGAATTTGATTCCAGAAAAAAAGCAAGTCTATTTTTTACTATGATTGTTTAAATAATGAATTTTTTATTGCAAAATAAGAAAGTAATGTCCATTAATTTTACAGAAAAACGATATCTTTGCAAGGGACCGTTCACGTATAACACCATGCTTAAGGGGGGGGGGGGTGTATTTTTTTAAGCGTGACTTACGTGTATAAGTGTAGAAAAAGCGCGTCACAAGGGATAGAGATGATGGTCTAAAACCTCTGAAACATGCGTGACATCATATGTGAACGCCCCCTAGTAAAAACTGACAATGTTACGCATTTTGAAATTAAATGTTTTAATAATAAATCATGTTTGCCCATCGGAGTTGTACCAGAGTGATGAGTCATAAGGAAGATAGATTAGATTTCCTACTCCATATGGGTTCTTTTTTCAATCTGTAAAATCCCCTCCGGTGTGCAACGGGATTTTTATTAAAAGCACTTGCATTCGTCTGAAAATTTGTTGAGGGGAGTGCAAAGCTGGAGAAAATCGAAACTCTCGAGCGCAGCTCATTACTGACAAACGAGTTTCAATTTAGATATTCGATAGCATCGATTGCCCTCATTCATCCTCGTTGTCCAACCTCCCGTTCGACGGTAGTTAACGCAGTGAAAACATGAGAATTATGGACACCCATCTGAATGATAACCGCGCCCGTCTGAGACTCGACAAAGTGAAAATCACCGAAAATCTACTGCAGTTGGTCGTAACGGGTCATTCATAAATTACGTACTGCAAGACAGTTTTAGTTGATTTTACGGAAAAAACTAAAAAAATTATACTTTTTATACTTAACATTATTTAAATAATAAGCAACTGTTGTTCATTGCAGCTATATCGCAATTCTGAGTCATAAAAAAGATAATTTTAGTTAATTTTACAGAAAAAGCGAAATATTTGTAAAAAAATCTAACAAAGCTATTTACTTATTATTTGAAATTGTTTAAATAATAAACAAGTGTGTTCTAAAGGATTTCTATCACAGTACAAAGTCATCAATAATATACGTTCAGTTGGTTATAGGGAAAAGAACGAAATGCATACAGTAAAAACTGCCAAATTATGCATTTTTTAAAATAATTAAAAATTGTTGTCCAATAGCCAAGTATCACTACAGAGGACAATTGACAACATGTTTGCAGTTCCACCTGCAGAAATCTATTAAATAATGGCCAAAATGTGCATTTGCTTATACAATTTGTTGAAGCAAGCACTGCATAGTTTTAGGGTATGCACACGATCAGGGTATGTTCTAAAAACAAAATTTTCTATACTACGTTAAAACCTATTATATTAAATGACTGCTAATTTAGACATTGTAAAATAATATACAAATTTTATTCTTTATCGTTAATTTAAAGTTTATTTCTTATCTTGCATTAATCTTTGTTCGCAGTAATTCATGGCTAAAAAAGCATAAATCGATGGGTGCAGATACGACTATACCATCATTTTGAGCATACAAAGAATAGACATAGAATACAAAACCTTGATAGAAAAGACGTGACTCACGAGTGAAATATTCAGATAGACGTAGCAACAGATTTCTTCATTAAAAAGACGTATCGCCAGTTTTTAGCGTTAGAAAGACGTAGCAATTGTTTTTTTATATTAAAAAGACGCGGCGATTGGTGTCTGTGGTATCGTGTCGAACAAAGACGTAAGTTTAATTGTAATTATTTTGCAAGTTTTCATTCGTTAAAAAATAAAAATATTTACACCTTTTACTGGAATTCACATTTAAAAATTGGCATATGGAAACTTATAACTTGGAATATATTCTTAATTTACTAAATTTTTAATAGAAATTCAAAATTGGAAGTATGACAGTAAAAATAAGGACCTATTATGGCAAAATATCAAAGAAATTAGCATGAGCGGACAAGCGCCTAATGAAGTAAAGTTTGGATATATATTTTAAAGGACAGTTTCTCCAAAATAATCGTCAATAAATCCAAGACAACAAGCGTGAAATTACACCCGTTAGAACAGGCTTATCAAAATTTGTTAGGTATAACAGTTCAGAAAAAAGTGACTTGCAGGATATCTGTGAGAGCCAATGTTTTTCAGGAAAAAGATATAATTTTTATGAATCACTTCCAAGCATTGTTGAATAAAGCCTATATTTAAACGATTTTTATGAGAAAATCCAAGTAAAAAATTCTCAAAATTGAAAAAAGTGTTTTCTACATTAAATTTTTTTAGAAAACTCAAAAATAAATGTATGATCAGTATATTAAAATGCCTGTATATAGAGTTAATCATAATTACTCTTCGGCTTATTTTTATTTAGCTGTTATTTATATTCTTTCTTCATATAATAATATTATTAATAACACAACCACACACAAAAAAATCTTTTTTCGGGTCTGGAGGTCAAACCATGTTTACTATATGTTTTTGGGGTCGCTGAAACCGAATCCGAGGTCCAAAAAACCGCAGCACGTCAGGGTTCTGACATAACCTCAAAAAAATCTTTTTTCGGGTCTGGAGGTCTGACCATGTTTACTATATGTTTTTGGGGCCGCTGAATCCGAATCCGAGGTTCAAAAAACCCCAGCACGTCAGGGTTCTGACATAACTTCAAAAAACCTCATAAAAAATCTTTTTTCGGGTCTGGAGGTCTGACCATGTTTATTATGTTTTTGGGGTCGCTGAATCCGAATCCTGAGGATCCGACTGTCTGCATCGTAAAACGCTTGCGTGCGCCTGCCATGATGGCATCACAGCCGTAATCCAGGGACTTAGCCGGATCACAGGCTCACTCCGTTGCCCGCCGTCGCCGCGAAGAGGTGCCCCGGATGCAGACACACGTAAGTCGGATGAATAAATTTAGGCTGTGTCTAGTCGTCCCGAAAAATTAGGGGGGTTGGACCAATATTATTTATGTAGCCAGTCACAGGGGTGCCTTCCCGCCCCACGAGACGTTGGAAAAGGGGTAGGTGTTTCACCAACATTATTTCTATGGTCAATCACAGGGGTGCCTTCCCGCCCCACCCTAAAATTCGGGACGACTAGCCAAGCTTATGAAAAATATTGCACTAGTCATCCCGAATTTCGGGACGACGAGACACTGCGATAAATTTAACGAGTTTTTTTGAAAATCAAAACCCTGACCTGCTGGAACTTTTTAGACTACGGATTCGGATTCAGCGACCCCAAAAACATATAGTAACTATGGTCTGACCTCCAGACCCGAAAACAAATTTTATTAGGTTTTTTGAGGTTATGTCAGAACCCTGACGTGCTGGTTGTTTTTGGACCTCGGATTCGGAATCAGCGACCCCAAAAACATATAGTAAACATGGTCTGACCTCGAGACCCGAAAAAAGATTTTTTATGAGGTTTTTTGAGGTTGTGTCAGAACCCTGACGTGCTGGGTTTTTTTGGACCTCGGATTCGGATTCAGCGATCCCAAAAACATATAGTAAACATGGTCTGACCTCCAGACCCCAAAAAATATTTTTTTGTGTGGCTGTGTAATATACAAGGTTTGAATTAAAATGACAAAATTCTTCACCAAAACAATAAAGATACGTTCTTGAAATTGTTGTGCACTTACTCCCTTCTTGGTATTATAAATAATTGAAACTATAATATTTTTCTTAAACAAAATAATGCTTCAGCTTAAGTAAAAAATCTCTTAACCTCTCCTTGTAGCGATTAAAAATTTAGTAAATGAAGCACATATTCCAATTTTTAAATGCGAATTCCAGTAAAATTTGTAAATATTTTAATTTTTCAACGAATAAAAACTTGCAAAATAATTTATTTATCATGAAGGCAGTACAAGTTCAATATATAAATGTATTTTATATACTTAAACTTGATTGTAATCAAGTTATCAAGTCCTAAACTTTAGAGCTACAATATTTCACCTGTATCGGAGATAAGAAGTTCATATTTAAGGTACCTTATAACTTATAATTATGAGTAACATATTAATATTAATTAAAAATAAAACAACTTCTTAAAAACAATTTTTAAGAAGTGAAATCTTTCTTCACTATTACTTCGTCCGTCGTTTGACTATTGCGGTTTCGCTCTTCAAAAAGTTTTTTAAAAATGTAACTCTTAAAATATTGGGAGCCTCTTTTGTTTTTTTGAGGTTTTCCTAATTTATAAAAAAATTTCGGTAACCGTTTCAATTTTTTTCATCGGACCACAATTTTGATTTTCCAAAATTGTTTTTTTAGGTATAATTTGCCTGAGGATGACCAACAGATTGAGGTCGAAACGTTGCGAGAATGTAACTTTTTATAATTAAAGTATTGACTCGGAATACTCCTAGTCTTTTTTATTCAAATTGATCGTAAGACCGAAATAATAGAACTTACGTTCCTATTAAGGTTAATATTAATTGTTAGTTGATAACAATTAACAGTTAATTTTCTGCGCATAATATTATTTTTAAATAGAATCTCCTTTTAACATGTTTCAATGTTGGTACGTCTATTTATTTCTAAAACTTAGACTTACGTCTTTCTTCGACACGGGACCACAGGCACCGATCACCGCATCTTTTTAAAATAAAAAGCAATTGCTACGTCTTTCTAACGCTAAAAACTGACGATACGTCTTTTTAATGTAAAAATCTGTTGCTACGTCTATCTGCCTATTTCTTTATGTGAGTCACGTCTTTTCTATCAAGGTTTTGTGTTCTACGTCTATTCTTTGTGTGCTAGATCCAAATTCACATGAATCTAAAACCTTCCATCAGAAATGATGAGAAAGTAAAAAACCATGAAAAACAATTTTTTACGTATGTCCACCTCTACAGCCTAATCTATCCAACCGATTGACATACAATTTTAAGAACTCAGTAGCAACAGATTCTCGATACATATTGCAGGAATTTTTGGTATCTTGAATAGTTTTGTAAGATTTTACCTACATAGTGTAAAAAATGAAAATTCCGAGATGACATAATTGGCAAACATTGAAAATAAAGCCGGCGGCTTTATATTAAATAAAAAGACTGCCCCTGTATGAGGATGTTTCCTGCGGGCACTCAGGAGTGATTTCAGGTGTCAATAACTTTATCAGAACATCTGCTGGAGACATTCGCTATTGAGAAATTGCAATTCCTATGGCTTATCTTTGTAGGGGTTAAAACCACACCCTTATTTTTTTTTAACTGGACATCCTTTTTCCATGTATTTTTGCATGCTGAATTCGAACCCGTTTGTCAAAATTAGCCCATCTCTTTCAGTTTCGAAGCTATTTCGATTTTTCAGTGTAAAAATTGCTATTTTAACATTTTTTGGTGAAGATATCTCGAATGCCGATTTGCAAGTTTTATATGCTAAAAACCATATCGGAGTTCATTTGAAACAAAGTTTATTTGTGATAATTTTAACGATTTGAATTAAAATTAGCTCTGAATTTGCTGTGTTGCAATAATAAATAAAAATCTCCGATCCTAAAAAATGACCAACTATTTACCAATATGTGACGTTTCGCGAAGAAAAGGATAAACTCTGGTAGTTGCAGAGGGTGTGGGGGGGGCAGTTTCCGGAATTACGCTTGGCGTAAAAATAATAAATAATAAAAAACACAGATTTTCAAGTGATAGTATAAGGTCTGGCGTTTTTTATGGCAAAGAATAATATTCACAGGTAGCGTTTGTAAAACGATAGACCGCAATTCGGGGGATAATACTTTGTAAGTCATGTTTAAAAATGCACAATCTTCATCAAAAGTGCGAGCCCGAGCGGGCAGCCGAGGAGCGAGAGAACGGCCGCGTGTTGGGAAGACGCGACCGT